>JH157085.1:97841-108152 GCA_000226015.1 Mnemiopsis leidyi
TCTCTCTCTCTCTCTCTCTCTCTCTCTCTCTCTCTCTCTCTCTCTCTCTCTCTCTCTCTCTCTCTCAAATCATCTTAAACAAACCTAATCACGTGACACTACACACTTAAACACTCTCTTCCCAGGTTGCTATCTTGATGGGTTGCGCTATCTTACCCCACCTCCGAAATCTGGTGGAGATTATCGAGCATGGTCTGGTTGATGAACAACAGAAAGTCAGGACTATCACTGCCCTGGCCATAGCTGCTCTCGCTGAGGCTGCTACTCCGTATGGTATTGAGAGTTTTGATTCGGTTCTTAAGCCTCTGTGGAAGGGTATCAGGTAAGATTTTTGCGCTGTTAACAATAATCTGACTTTTAATCTTAGCATTAAATGATTTTTATACTCATGTGGTGCTATTTCTAAATTAGTGCTTGGTCCATCGACATATAATGATTTCCATGCACTATGACTCGAGTCGCAAATAACTAATTTCAACTTTTATCTGACCATGATTACTGAAGAGACCCTACTAAACCCTGCAAACTCTATCAGAATGCACCGTGGTAAGGGTCTGGCTGCCTTCCTCAAAGCTATTGGATATCTTATACCTCTGATGGACGCCGAATATGCTCGGTATTACACGCAGGTAAGTTAATGTTTACTCCAGGAAATAAAAGTTTAATTTACCCTTTTCTCCTGGCGGACTTTAAGGATCATGAAGTTAAATTGGAATTCACAAGGTTTGGATGATATTTTCCAACAAATAGATAAACATGATTTATCATATTCTAGTCATAATGAATGATTGAATATCTCATATTATCTATATTATTGAATAAACATATATTCCATCTGTGCTAAACTGTGTTACTTGCAGGAAGTGATGCTGATCTTGATTCGAGAGTTCCAGTCTCCCGACGAGGAAATGAAGAAGATTGTGTTGAAGGTGAATTTTCTTTAATACGCGCTTGACTTGAGTTATAGATTAAATTATTATTAGGTTATTGATAAGATTTTTAATTAAAACAACTTGACTATGTAATATAGGAGATCGTCGCGTCGTATACCCTCATTCTCATTGAAAGTGAATGAAATCAACAAAAATGCTAATGCTTTAAGTATTGAATTTGAATTTGAGAAGTACTCGCTGCATCAATTGGCTTAGCAGTAAGCAAAGATCAGCAAACGTTTTGTGCGACCACTGTACAACTTTCATGGAAGTAAAAGCGCCCTTATCTATAAATTATAAGTCACAAATTTTAATAACGATAACATGATTGAATAATTGCACCCATAGTTTATGGAATTCCAAATTCCGTAATGATTCCTCCATGATGGGCCAGGAGACATCCACTCTGCATGGTGTCTTTAAGCTGGATCAGGCCCATACGGGAAGCCACAGGGACACGCCACGATCAGCACCCCCGCGCTGCTGTTCCTAGGTTGGGCAGTTTAAGAGTTAAAGACAGGAGAAAAAAGTTAAAGACAGGAGGAAACGGGTCTAATTCATAAACTCTAAGAGAACTGTCTAGTGGATCCAGTGGCCCGTAGGATTTGGGCAAGTCGCACAAACTGAAATTTAGTCTAGTACTAGTACAATGTCCTATTTCTAACTTTCAAAACTCCAGGTGGTAAAACAGTGCTGTGGAACTGACGGTGTGGAAAGTCAGTACATCCGTGAGGAGATCCTCCCAGAGTTCTTCAGGTCAGCCCGTCAGATTTTTTCAATATTTGAAGCTATTTTCTTGCTAACATAGTATATCTTTCCTTCTTAAATGTTCCACTGGTTGTAAAACATCTCCGTGCTGCATTAACGGTTTAAGATGATTCAATTAATGCCGTTTTTGTCAGAAACTTCAAGTTTGATTTCCATCCCAAAAAAATTGTTTAAGATAATTGAGATGAATCATCAATTACTGTTTCGTCAGGAACTTTAAGTTTGATTTCACGCCAAAAAATATTATCTGACCTTCTTGTAGTCAGTGCTTAAAACTTTCAATTTAACAGGAACTTCTGGAACCAAAGGATGGCGCTAGATAGGAGGAATTACAGACAACTTGTCGACACGACGGTAGAACTCGCCAACAAAGTAAGTTGAGTGACGTACGACAATTATTCAATATATATATATATTCTAATCATTCAGTGAAACAGTCAGACGCAAAAATATATATAATCCATTGTCGTTAAGATCAAAACATCCTTTCATGTGTTTTGTCACATTTTGTACTGTGACAGCCAAATTGTGTCAAATATCGTCACAATAAATGATTATTGTAATATTGTTTTAAAATTTGCGGACATAGTGTAACGAAAAACCCCTACAGGTGGGTGCAGCGGAGATAATAGTGCGAGTAGTGGACGATCTGAAGGACGAGAACGAACAGTACAGGAAGATGGTGATGGAGACAATAGAACAAATACTTACCAACATGGGGGCTACTGACATTGATAACAGACTTGAGGAACAGCTCATTGATGGCATCTTATACGCTTTCCAGGTAAGTTACGTTCATTTGGGTTGTTATGGAATGTGCCAAGTTGGCTTGATTGAAACTAGGTCAAGTTGGTTTAGTTGAAACTAGGTCAAGTTGTTTCAGTTGAAACTAGGTCAAGTTGTTTTAGTTGAAATTAGGTCAAGTTGTTTTAGTTGAAACTAGTTCAAGTTGTTTTAGTTGAAATTAGGTCAAGTAGTTTTAGTTGGAACTAGGTCAAGTTGTTTCAGTTGAAATTTGGTTGGTTAAAACTTGGCCTAGTTGGACTGGTTGGAACTGCGCCAAATTTGCGTTGTTGATTGCTTTAAACGTTTTGATAGGAAAGATTCAAATGGCGGCACAGTAGGTGTGTGTGTGTACATAACAATGAGTTATGAAAATGAGGTCCAAGTAGATCTGCTTACTTTTTTCTGCCTAATTGAAACAAATTTATACTGCCTAATTGAAGCAAATTTTTTGTCATTAAATAAACGTTATCGGGTTATACATTATACAAGCTGCGCACGTGTTTTTGCACGTGTTCAGTATGATACTCAAAATTTATAATAATCATCGGTATCGACCGGACGCTTTTGAAGTGAAATTTAATTGTTCGTAAGGTTAATCAAACGGATAATATGCTATTATGACGCTTCATTTGAGTTGTAAATCTAAAATTAAGATTAACTACTAATTTTCCCTTACGGAGAACATTTAATGTTAGTGTTTTTCAAGAAATCTGAAGATTGTTGCAAGTTGCAAAACACTATCAATACAGCTCTACTCACCTTTCTACCCGGCTAGAAAAAAACGCGACGTTTTTCAAAAAACGCCGGCGTTAACGCCGGCGTTTTTATCAAAAACGCCGCGCTTTTTTCTAGCCGGGTATCTTCCTTGAAAGGGGGATGTTTGGATTGTATACGGTATGTTGGCGACTACTACGGTGATATCAGGAGTGCTATCAGATAGGTTAGGTTGCAGAGTGCTGACTCTCCTTTCTCTATACATGAGTGCTCTAAGTACCATCATGTCAGCAGTAGTGGGTACATTCTCTGCTCTGTTCCTCTCAAGAGCTCTCATTGGTTTTTCTGTTGGACTCAACTGGTCAGTTCATTCTGTCTTGGCAGCTAGACTGATCTCGAGTAAAGATGTTCTTGGTGAAATGATTGTGATAACTGGAATAATGGATACGATGGGTGGACTCTGGGCTGGGAAGTGGCTATCTTCACTCACAAAGTTAAAGGATCGGTACTACTGTACTAGATAAATATTAAAAAGTCTTACACGTATGTAACTAAGAGTTAACAATTTTTCATTTCGTCACTTGACTAGGAGATAGCTTTACTAGTGTCATCGTATCCAACCTGACGTTAAACTCCTTTACGGAACTTCCACTTTTGCGAGCGCTATCATCAAATACGATGAGGGGTACTTCGGAAAAAGAAGGTATGCTCTGGGGTGCAGTATCTCCCGGACAATGTGCCCACTAGGTGGGGCTGCAGGAATAGCCACACTGGTCTTCACATCTGTGACTGTAGTCCAGGTGGTTGGTCTGGTGCTCAGTGTTCTTCAGATTTGATGGAGATGGTGTTATAATGTCCATGGTAGAAACGGATGAAAGCATATCCAGATAAAGGTGGCCTAAAATGACTGTTTTATCAAATAATTAATACGGCTTATCATTACTGCTTACTGCCAGTGTTGCGACCAAAGTGGATACAATACTCCTGACCCCCTGTGAATTGTTAACAACAATCAGGAATGCATGAAAAATTGCCGATGCAAATTGAAACTGCTCAGATTAGAATTTTTTTAGTATCGCCATTATCCATAGATATTGTTGATTTCCATAAATGGATTGAAATTTTGCGTTTAATTATAAACCAATATCAGGACGGAATGTTTAGAGTTATGAATCAGGAAACAGTCTTCAGTGATGTGGTAGGAATGTGATAATAATGCAAAAAAATTTAATGCATTCAAAAAATTTCAAAAACATTAATTCAAAAGCCAAATCCAATCGTTCTTAAAACGCCCAATTTCATTGGACATTTCTTAAAAACACCTCGATTCGAGGTTGAGTCTTGGCCAGACCACACAGCTGAAAATACTGCCGGAAATTTGTTCCAAGTTTGAGCAAATTTCGAGGGAGCCTTGTCCCATTTCTCTGTAAACCAGGGCGGCAACTTCTTCCAAGCAAAATCCAGCAGTGCTGGGACCTTCCTCCAAACTAATGCCATCTTTACGGGAACTTCCGTCCAAATCCGAGTAAATACGATGGGAACGTTATCCCAGATATCTGAAAAGTTTGTTGGAAATTCCCGCCAAGCCGCCACATAAGAGGAGAGTATTTCAGTTGGCAGGATCATCGCTAGCTCATCTACAAGAGGCACTTGAGCTGCTTTGAGAACGACTTTAAGTTGAGTGGTGTATTTTCTCTTCAATGTTGTCGAAAGAGAGGATGGAAGGTGATTGGAGGGCGAATTGGAGGAACATCTCCGAATTCTAGATCCGTTAAAGCAACGTACCATTGGCCACATTTGAGCAGGAATCTTGGAATAATATGAATAAGTTTAAACTAAGGATTATTAGTTTTTAAGATTTAGAAAAACTATTTCTGGGTCAAAAAATATTTTCAAATTCAGGTCTTTTTAAGAATATTTAAGAGTTAGCTTGTAATGTTTAATACGAGCACTTTCTGAAACTGAATGGGCTGAATTCAAACTTTGAGAACAAATCGTGGATAGTTAAGTCTGCGAAAAATGTATAGCTTGGACTTCACAGCCATTGTACTGCATTCTTTCCATTACAAATGTACAGTGTTTACTCCCTTGCGTTGGCGATTAACTTAAATTATTGCGGTTATTATTTGCCGTTATAGCCAAATGAAGTGACGCCGTGACGGTAGGCGCTTAAATTATTCAAATCTTGAAAATGGTTGCAAAATGTGAAAAAAATTTAACCGTTCAGCGGGTCCCAAACAGTTAATATTCAAGAGTTTAGATCTACTGCAATTGATAATAGAACTATTTTTAAATGATTAAGCAGACAGAGAATTACCGAAATTTACAGCCCAAATTATACCTCATTGAACGAATAATTAATCTAGCCATCGTAATAGATTAACTTGTCCTTGGGACATTATTTCACTTCAAATCACTAGAAATGTGATTAGTGATGGTCATGATGGGGGCGGGTCGCGACGTAGCGGAATTTTTTGTCCTTGATGACGATACGAAATTCGAGCAGAAGTCGTAAAAATCCAAAATTGGGCAACAGGTCTAATTCAAAATCGCATTTCGTCGTATCATATTTAGCGAAAATTACGATTTTATTGCTGGAAATTATCTAAATTTTTACAGTCAACTTCTTCTGAGTCTATAAATTAAAATAATAATAACCTTTTTTATAAGTACAAGCTATTTGTCAAAAATAATTTTTTTCGAATGCCAAGGTTACACTACTTTTAATGTCAAATCTAACATTTATTATCGAGAGAATTGGTTTAAGATCACGAAGTTTAAGGATCGGGAATAGATAGATAGTCTTACACGTATGTCGTATATAACCAAAAGTTCAAATCATTTCATTTCATTACTTGAACCGTCTTTTTTCTTTTTTTACATCCTTTTATCCGTTTCTACCATGGACAACACCACCCCGACCTGCAGAACACTGAGCACCAGACCAACCACCTGGACTACAGTCACAGATGTGAAGACCAGTGTGGCTATTCCTGCAGCCCCACCTAGTGGGCACATTGCCCGGCAGATACTGCACCCCAGAGCATACCTTCTTTTTCCGAAGTACCCCTCATCATATTTGATGAGAGCGCTTGCAAAAGTGGAAGTTCCGTAAAGGAGTTTAACGGTCAGGTTGGTTACAATGACACTAGTAAAGCTATCTTCTAGCAGCATCACCATGAAACTAACCAGGGTGAGCAGAGCAGCCACTGTCTGAGTTTTCCGAAAACTGATCCTCTTTTTCGTGAAATGAATGAAAAGTCTGCCGGGAATCGCAGCAAACGTGACCAGTGCTAGAAGAAGTAGTTCCGCTCCTTTCGTAGAAGTGAGGGTACAGTCTGTGTTCGTGCCGACATCCTTTATCTTCAAAAGTTGGATCATGGTTGGCACGAGGAGGATAGTGCCCCAACCTTGAAATGTGAATATTGTGCCAAAAAGACTAAGTTTGATGATTCTAGCAACAAAGTTGGTGACTTCTTCATCCTCCTCCCTCACTTCCTCCTTGTTTTCCTCCCTGTTTTCTACTACAAGCTTTTTGTAACATTCAGCAGGTTCATCCTGGATTACAAAGTGGAGGATGATAATAGCAGGAAGAAAAAGGGGCAGTGAGGTAAGGACAATAAATACTCTCCATCCTAAAGTATCGAGCAGGAGATATCCTAACACCCCAGCCCAGACTCCACCCATCGTATCCATTAGTCCAGTTATCACAATCATCTCACCAAGAACATCTTTACTCGAGATCAGTCTAGCTACCAAGACACAATGAACCGACCAGTTGAGTCCAACAGAAAAACCAATGAGAGCTCTTGAGAGGAACAGAGCAGAGAATGTACCCACTACCGCTGACATGATGGTACTTAGAGCACTCATGTATAGAGAAAGGAGAGTCAGCACTCTGCAACCTACCCTATCTGCCAGCATTCCTGATATCACTGTCGCAATCGCCAACGTAAAGTACTGTATACAATCCAAAAATCCCTCTTTAAAGGAAGATAGCTCTATATCACATGACACATGTTGCCCAATTACTCCTGGTAAGTAGACCTCCATACCGTCCCCTAGATGTATCAGCGTCATAAAAGTGAGGAGAAGTTTGTCCATCTTTGTCCAAGTTGCCGAATTAGGTTTAGTTGTAGTCTTTTGTTTAATCTGATCTTTCTGATCTTTCCTCTCTTCATCGGCAGTCGTGGCGCCTTCCATATTGCTATCTGTGTTGATATTTGTGTGATAAAGAATATAAATTTATATCAGTGCCGTATAATTCAATGGTATCTATAAAAGTCCCAAAGTTTACAATCATTTCTTTAACCCCTACACCCCCGAGAATGAATTTCCAAATTTACCCCCTAAATCAACTTCTATAGGTCCAAATAAGAGAAGTCTAAAAGGTTTTTGTCTCAATGCTTTTGGTTTTCGAGATTTACATTGACCACTTTTTCGTGTTAAATGTAACACTTTTTATCGGACCGATTTTCAGACGCTGCTTGCGGTTCCAAAATTAAAGCTCGACGAGCTGCCCTGTCTCCCGGTCATGAAAAAGCAACCATCGTTCGCAAAGTTATCCTTAAATATTAGGTGCGCGCGCGAAGTGACGAATATTTATGTCGTCATACTGTATGTCTTGGCCTATGTTACCTGATCTGTACTTCTCTACACTTCCCAAATTTCTTGCTTCCTGAAGTATTTGAACTCGCTAACTTTACTTACACCGGCCTACAAGCAGAATTGTCAGGCTTGTTGTCTCTGTTGACTTCTATTATGTGGTTGACAATCATGTCGTTGAAAGTTCCCATCTCATCGAGTTGCCATTCCAAAAGATGACGAGATTAGCAAGCATATACGATATGGTCTCTTTCGTAATCCTGGACGTCAAAAATTTGTACTACGTGAGTTCGGATCTTGATTTCACATCTAGTGTCTTTTCTGCGTCATCAAACCAGTGACCTGAACTTCCCTTTTCATCTTCATATTCAACCCAGTCAAACGAATCTTACCATTCTGCAGCTGTTCGCTTGTTGCTCATGACTGGACAGTATTCACAGACTGAATACAGATTTAGATTGGTGCTGCAAACACCTTGCTACACTGACGGTGTAGCTGATAAACGAGAGAAAGCACTAAATCGCAAAGTACGCTAAACACCATATGATATGGTACAAAGAGAATATGGTCTGTTATTATAGCCTGGAGAAGCAACAATAACCAGGTACGCATTAGAAAATATCATTTCTATCTTGGAACATTCTTATAACTTTGTGAAATATTTTGTTTAAGGAATCTACACTCTCTGGAAGTATGCACAAGTAATTGTTCAATGTTCTACCATAATAATAAACTTAAGAACATTCATGTGGCTGAAATAACAACGACCCCTCTTCATCCTTTCTTGGCACATTTTAATAGTTTGTACTAGCAGCCGATAACGGTTTTGATTTTAAGGTTTCGTTTCTCTATATGTCCTAGAAATTCAATCTTTTAGGGTATTTTTTACTCAAAATAATTTCGAACATACAAGTTTGTATTTTGATCCCGTTAAAGAGTAATGGTGCGTGCATAGGAATCACATCTTTTCCAATCTCTTTTCTTTCCGGTGTTTTTCCCATACGATTACACAAATAAGTATTAATAACAGTGATGCTACAAAATCGATATTTTGCTTGTCCTGGCCAGTTTACTTTAACTAAAGTATTCTCCGTAGACGACCGCGGGGATTTTGCTCTCCTATTTTGGGATCCACAAACACGCTTTCTGAGCAATAACATTTTCCCCTGCGAATCCAGTGGAATATTTATTTCAAAATTGATATTTTGACTAGTTGTGCAATTTTTCTACTAGTCAATACTAGGATGCAATGCAGAGAGTATGTTTGATCTAGAATTTTTATTTTAGGACTTTTCGCACCCCATCGATAGGATTCTCATTTCTCATTGACGCAAAACGCTATCATTCTCTAACAATAAACCTTTTTGTTTTATACATCTTATGGACCATGATCCATAAATCTTACTACTTATTATGTTTAAAGAAACGTTTTGCTTGACACCGGTATCAAACAAATTGTAAACTTAGATCTTGTTTTCAATTTCGTGAAACATTTCATCCTAGCTTTATTATCAAACAATGAAGCAACAGGCAAGGGAGGAGGTACCCATATTATCAAAAGTGAATGGCATATTTCTATAAGATTGCATGGCGATTAGTGGCCTTTAAACACCTCCCACGAGCCGAAGAACTGTTTAGGAACGTTTCACGTAACCCGAATTACTTAGGTTGTCAATTGATGCTAAGAGCCGCTTGAGAACCCTTACTAGCAAACAGCAACATTATGGGTTTAGAACCGGCTAGGAACCGTTAAAGAACCGTTTAAAAACCGTTCATGAACCCCGAATAATTGTGTCAGGGTTAGGATTTAAATAATGACTTTACCCTAAACTAACATATTGTTTTTCAACAGGTTTACATTATGACATGACATTCAAATTACATGCGGTTATTAAGCGGTTCATAGTCGGTTCGTAGTCGGTAGTGGTCGTAACAATCATTAACTAAAGCGGGTGCAATTCGCCAATTCTTGTTTGTCCTATAAATAATGTATCGTATTGAGATTAGAATTGTCATCACTGATGGCCCATCAGCCGTACTCATCTATTCTAGCTTTTATCAGTTAAGTTATAAAAATTTCCAGGTTTTCATAATCCAACTTACTGTAACGGTTGTTTTAAAACGGGCTCCCGCCAACGTTTTAAATCTGTTTTTTAACGGGCGTTATCTTGTAGGGGGGTTGATAGACATAAAGAGATACGAGTTTTGATTTTGGAGAAGCTTTCAATCAACATGTGGTAATCGTCGTCAGCTAGAGGTGAAGAGTGAAGTGAGCCTTAAATATGGAGAGGGAGTGGTGTCAGTGCTTGTGAGGGCTGATGGAGAGGGGTGTGAACTATGGATGGTAACATTACAATAATCACAAAGTAAATATCTAGTCTTCTTAGGAGGAGAAGGTAATGCCAGAGGGTGTGGGTTTGAGAGTTGCAGCAATTTTGGGAAGGATGGGATTCCAGAGTGAGCTGCATTTCGGGGCACTGTCCGTCCGATTCATGGAAGGGTTTCT
>JH157133.1:0-13935 GCA_000226015.1 Mnemiopsis leidyi
TTTCTTTATGTCTATCGTGTACCGCATAATAGTCCGATTTATAGATTTATGTATTTCTTTATGCTATCGTGTACCACATAATAGTCCGATTTAATGATTTATGTATTTCTTTATGCTATCGTGTACCGCATGATAGTCTGATTTAATGATTTATGTATTTCTTTATGCTATCGTGTACGCTGTGTCCACAAGGCATCGTTAATAGTAAGTTTTGAAGAGTATCTCCATTGTAACACTAGTTTGGATGCGCCGATGCGGTGTTTAACTCAGCAGTTTAAAAGTGTTTTGAAGAGTATCTCCATTGTAACACTAGTTTGGATGCGGTGTTTAACTCAGCAGTTTAAAAGTGACAACCGTCAGAAAAGTAATTTGTACAGCTTGAACTTATCACTAACTCTCATAATATTAAGAAATTTCTCTTTGCTGTTGAAGTGGCTGTACTTAAATAAAAACTACTATGTAAATTTAAATAAAACTTCTATGTAATTAAAAAAATTAAACGTTAAATACAAAACAAAACCAGTGTTATATTTTTTTTGAAATTTAAAAACATCGCAAAATGAAAAGACAAAACGTGCCTATCACAGAATGTCGAAAAAGCTAGATATTAATACTTATAAAATGTAGATAAAATACGCAATATAAGAGAAGAAACTCTGCCTGTCAGGGTTGCCAATCTCAGAGTTCCAAACATCACACAAACAGCAACAAATTTGCGATACCTCCCTACGGCTAGCGTTCTCAATTCACACACTGTTCCTCATTGACTCAATTTTTTACTAAACTATTATGAAGGAAACAAAATTCTTATTAAACAAACAAACTTGCTTAGACTTCTTGTTAGACAAACAAGCTTCTTAATTGTCAAGCAAATTTCTAACTAAACAAACGAACCTTTTACTAAACAAACTTTTAATAACAAACTGAACAACGAAATTTCTAACCTAACAGACAAACCAGACACTAAACAAACAAAATTTTAACTAAATTTCTGAACTAAAAACTTCTTAACTAACAAACAAACTTCTTAACTGACAGACAAACGTTTTACTAACAAACAAGCTGCTTAAATAACAAGCAAACTTCTTAACTAACAGAAACTGGATTGTGTTTATTAACATTTCAGCTCGTGTTACTGATTTGGCATAACAGTGAGATATCTAAGTTATGGAAACAGATCATTGTCTGATTACTAAATTTGGCATAACAGTGAGATATCTAAGTTATGGACACAGATCATTGTCTGATTACTAAATTTGGCATAACAGTGAGATACCTGAAGTTATGGAAACAGATCATTGTCTAATTCTAAAATTTGGCAGATCAGTGAGATATCTAAGTTACGGAAGCTTTTCAAAATCTAATTCCTAAATTTGGCACGAAAGCTAACTAGCATATACTAGATATCTACATTTCCCATCTAGCTCTACATTCCCTCTCCTTTCACACCACTTTTGCATGCAACTAGCAACCCACAACGCGAATATTAACATTCAGCTATCTTTTCATATGCTTTGAGTGGTGGCACGGTATGTGTTTGTGTCAAGAAGTCAAGATAGACGAATACAAGTTTCTATAAATATATTTAGATATAGGATTCTGTATTTGGGCCAGAATTCAAATTTACGAGCATTATTTACCGTTATGATATAACATTACCCCACACCTTTCACAGCTTGATGATTTAGTTTAGAGATACTTATGTGTGCAATCTCAAATCTAACACACTGGAAAAACCAAAAACATATCTTAAAATTTTTAACAGTAACACTTAACTCCTTAGTAACGCCTTAGTAACCCAGCCCTACCGCCTGGCTTAAAGTATTCAACAAGAATAAAATTTTAGGAGAATTTGTACATTGTTACGTTACATAAAATTGAATTACGTTTAATTACATTTCATTGCATTGCAGTACATTACGAAGTAAAGAAAAGGATAACACAAATGTTACTCCTAAGAGCCTTAGTAACGGCTTAGTAACCCTATTGAACAATTCAACAAGAATAGAATATGAAACCTTGTAGGAGAATCTTTATATTGTTACATCAGATACTGTAAGTTTCTAAGTTTAGTAAAAGTAAAGAATGAGATTACACAAAATATTACATCATAACGAAATTATGTTATAATTTTTCAATATTTTACTGACCTACGCAAACTTGGCCGTCTTTACAACAGACAGGTTTCTCTAAAAAGGAGAAGTCTCGAGCTCGATGTTGCAGTGAGCATGTGATCACGTGACTTCCATATAAGGAGAAACCTGGATCACATGACACTGTAACTTGTGTGAATATCGGTACCGGGGTGTGTAGTTGTACAAGGTTCTGAAGAGTCGGATCCAATTTGTCACACTCTGGAAACAGCGGGTTTTCTTGAATATTCTACATTAGTCTAGCAGGCTAATTTGGTATTTCCTTGATTAAATATTGTTTTTACCTAAGTTATGCATACCTAAGTTTATTCTTGAAAGTTCTAATCTTACATGCATAAATTTACTCCCTAGTTACTCCCTTGTAACTCGTTAGTAACTTCTTATTAATTCCTCAGTAACTCTGTAGTAACTCCCTAGTAACTACTTAGTAACTCCCTAATAATTCCTTAGTAACTCTCTAGTAACTCCTTAGTAATTCCTTAGTAACTCTCTAGTAACTCCTTAGTAATTCCTTAGTAACCCTCTAGTAACTCCTTAGTAATTCCTTAGTAACTTCTAAGTAACTCTCTGATAAATCCTTAGTAACTCCTTAGTAACTCCCTAATAAATCCTTAGTAACTCCTTTTTACTCCTTAGTAACTCTCTGATAAATCCTTAGTAACTCCTTAGTAACTCCCTAATAAATTCTTAGTAACTCCTTAGTAATTCCTCAGTAATGCCTTAGTAACTCCTTAGTAACTCTCTAGTAACTCCTTAGTAATTCCTTAGTAACTCTCTAGTAACTCCTTAGTAATTTCTTAGTAACTTCTTTGTAACTCTCTGATAAATCCTTAGTAGCTCCTTAGTAACTCCCTAATAAGTCTTTAGTAACTCCTTAGTTACTCCTTAGTAACTCTCTGATAAATCCTTAATAACTCCTTAGTAACTCCCTAATAAATCCTTAGTAACTCCTTAGTAATTTCTCAGTAATTCCTTAGTAACTCCTTAGTGATTCCTCAGTAATGCCTTAGTAACTCCTTAGTAACCCCGGCCCCCTAATAATTGCTTAGTAACTCCTTAACAACTACAACCCTAGTAACTCCCCAGTAACAAACCTGCGAATCTCCACAAAGAAACTCCGTCTAACGACACTTTAGAAGTTCTTGGTATCCAGGTTTCCCTGCAGACTCCCTCTTCAAAATGTAACTGTATTATCTCCTCCCCGTCACACAGACACCTTAGTCTTTCACTGTCCACTATCAGTGTCCAGAAACAGTCGTCTTTTACTTTTACTGTCGATTTAACGTAGTTGTTCACATCCGAACTTCCGCTGAAGATGTATATATTTATCATACTGATATTGTGCTTTATATTTAAATAAAAATATATTCATCATACTGTGCTTTATATTTAAGTTAAAATATATTCATCATATTGTGCTTTTTTATATAAGTTAAAATATATTTATCACATTGTGCTTTATATACAACTTAAAATTCATCATATTGTGCTTTTTTCGGAGATGTCGAGCAATAGGAATGTAAACTTTAGTTCTGTTTTCTCTTGATTCTGACATACTACATACTTGTTTAACTTTTACTATGTCTTAAAGTTATCCTCCGGAGTTGATTAGTCCCTTATAAACTAAAATATCTGCTCACCTAGCTGAGTTAATTAGTCCCTTATAAAACTAAAATATCTGCTCACCTAGCTTAGTTAATTAGTCCCTTATAAAACTAAAATATCTGCTCACCTAGCTTAGTTAATTAGTCCCTTATAAAACTAAAATATCTGCTCACCTAGCTTAGTTAATTAGTCCCTTATAAATCTAAAAATCTGCTCACCTAGCTGAGTTAATTAGTCCCTTATAAAACTAAAATATCTGCTCACCTAGCTGAGTTAATTAGTCCCTTATAAAACTAAAATATGTGCTCACCTAGCTGAGTAGTGACACTCTGACACGTGACTAGCGAAGTAACCCTCTCTCCCTCCCAGTCTGAATTGTCTCTTGTTGGCAGTTTGAAATGTTCCAAACCTGACCTCCGCAAACTTCCCCGACTTCTCCACTGCGTTATCTCTAAACTGTATCTGTACTTTCTCTCTGTCCTCCAACTCTATATCTCCAACCAACTCTAACCACTCTGAGGTGTGTTATCATAAGTGTCTCCTCCGCAAAGTTATTTAGATCATAAGTATCTCCTCCGCAAAGTGACTTAGATCATAAGTATCTCCTCCGCAAAGTTATTTAGTTCTTTAATCTTTTTTCAATTTTTCAAGGTAACAAGGCTCTTACCAGTGGACAGAGTAGTTGTTATGAGCAGGAGGAAACAGTTCAGAGTACCAAACATTCGTCTTATAGAGTCCAGTCTACCTTATAGAGTCCAGTCTATCTTATAGAGTTCAGTCTACCTTATAGAGTCCATTCTTGATCCTAATCATAAAGCTTAGTGCTGGTGTTTTAAAACTGAGTACTTTTTGAAAGATGCCGGGAAATAAGAGCAAAGAAGAAAACCGACATTGAAAAGTCAATCTGGCTATAAACCTGAAACTTCAGCAACATCCAGAATTTAGTTTCTACTGTTGTAGAGTTACGGCTTCTAAAAAGTAAAAACTGTGGAAGTGTCCATAGACTGCAGCTAAAAGATCTTTTGGACCTTGTTAAT
Source organism: Mnemiopsis leidyi (assembly GCA_000226015.1). NCBI lineage: Eukaryota > Metazoa > Ctenophora > Tentaculata > Lobata > Bolinopsidae > Mnemiopsis > Mnemiopsis leidyi. Next base: position 4,796 of record JH157133.1, read on the forward strand.
TGTTATTGCATATTGCAAATACCATCTGCTTCAATCTCGCTGACGAACAGCTGGGTTAACTCAAAGGGTTGAAACCCATGCTCTTAAACTGAATATTTCCATTCAAATGCGGTAACAAACTGGGAGGCGATCACGTGACACTTGCACGTGACACTTACACGTGATACTTGCACGTGACACTTGCACGTGACATTTACACGTGACATTAACACGTGACATTTACACGTGACATTTACTCACGGCAGTTCCGAACACAAATAATCTATAAAACAATCCACCGACAAAGTCGATGGAAACTGACAATACACTTTGAATTTTCGAGGGACACGCAATGGTACAGCACTTATTAGAATTACATCGCTAGTCCTAAAAACGTGAAAAGTTAAGACTGTGGATAAATGTACAACTACAAACTCTAATTAAAGGAAATTTTTAATGCTCTAGAGAAAGTGGGGGTTTAAAATCAAGTCATGTAACCAAATATTCGAAACAGAAACAAAGAAAAACTGTGATACTCAAACTGTGGTTGGAGGTAGAGAGAAAGGGATGAGGGAGTGAGTGAGACAGGAGGAGACAAAGATCTAGAAGACTAGACAAAAATAGAAGACTAGACACTTAGCCCCAAGTTGGTCAATAGGGACTGATAAAGTTTCTGCTTTAGTTCTTGTTCAAGATTATATAATAGACTCACGATCAGTGAAAGTGAGTTGTGATCTGCGAGTCGTGCACTTTGGTGGTGCAGTAAGCCGGCTTCTAACAGCATTGATTAAAATAAGATCAAGTTAACGGAGCCGGGGGACAGCTAAATTTCCTGGTATTTCTTTCCTTAATTCTTAACTGTTAAGTTAGGATAATCTAAATAGTGGCCCGAATAGAAGATTTGATTAGTGATCTTATTAAACGTCCTTAAATGAGCCGTAATTAATACCGTTATGAATAGAAATAGGTTTATTTGTCTAGAAATGCGATAGTGTTTAGCCTATGTGCGCTTGATAGCCTTTAAAGAGCACAAAATGACTAATATTTTGAATACTACTTCTGTCTAATACTGCTATTAGTACTTAAGTATGTAGATATTTATCTATAAAATAGAGACATTTGATATCATAATCAAAGTGAGGCCGCATTCAAATCAATTTTACTATCGCTATCAGAGCACACTGTGTACATTGTGTACATTGTGTACACTGTGTTCATTGTGTACACTGTGTACACTGTGTACACTGTGTTCATTGTGTACAGTGTGTACACTGTGTACATTGTGTATACGGTGTACATTGTGTACACTGTGTACACTGTGTACACTGTGTAAATTGTGTGTACCCAATGTACACTGTGTCTACCCGCTGCAAACACGGATTAAAAGTTCTACCATGTTGAGGAGTAACAACAGATATACATTGTGTATATTGTGTACACTGTGTACATATTGTACATTGTGTATATTGTGTACACTGTGTACATATTGTACATTGTGTATATTGTGTACACTGTAATACTTTCAACAACTACTATTATATAAATAATTTGGGTGTTATGTCCTGATGATGGTGTTGTTACACAGAAATATATAGATGCATTGCCATTAAATTCCTATGTCTATCACTCGAGTCAAGAAGAGAATTACAAAAACCACGTTAAACTCAGTTTCTTATGCGACTCATAAACAATTATCCGATCATTCAGTTAAAACTATTCAACATTTATATACTATTAGATACTATTCAGTCATTTATACATTCTGCTCATAAGTAGTTCATTCTGTACAGAAGTACATTCGGTACATATGTACATTCTGATGTACATTCTAATAAGTACATTCTGATATACATTCTAATAAGTACATTCTACAAATATGTTTTACCCAGTCAGGATTCAATAGTTAGTGTACTTTCTGTCTTCAACTGTGTCTTAGTTCTAGAAACTACGGAAATTGTAACTTGAACTGTTTAATTTACTACGCATATTCTCTCTGGAATGTCACTGAGATAAGCAGGATAAGCAGGATAAGTCAAGATAAGTCAAGATAAAGAGATAAGTCATTAGCGAGATCTAAATTTTGTTTAAGAAAAGGTAAGAAATCGCCGACAATTATACTTTTTGCAAACTGTCAACAGCTTTTGTTAGTATGTTTAAACACTGTTGTACTACATTATTATTTCCGTACATTTTCATATCTTGTCACAGATGTTGTGTTGTGTGGATTGTTGGACAACCAGTTAGATCTTATTTTCAAGAAACCACTTATTTCTTCTTCGACGTGCCTGATCAATTAATTTATAGATACAGTGTTTAGAAAATGAATAATCATTGGGAGGAGGTCTGGTGACACCTTTATTTCCGCAGAGAAGACGTTGACTGAGAGTATCTTACGAAAATCCAAAGTTTCTCAATCTCTAGTGACCCTCCTCATGGTAAGTAAACTCAATCTTCAGTCTCAAAATTCTCTAACTATCACACAATTCTCTAACATCACACAATTCTCTAACGATCACACAATTCTCTAACGATCACACAACTCTCTAACGATCACACAATTTGTTAAATATACTTATGTAACCCTATCTGTGATTTGTGATTTGTGAACCGTGTAATATCATATAATATACTTTCCCGTAACAGATTTAATGAAAAATTCGATTTAACACTTATTATAAATGTGTGGACGACACTTTGAAATCACGAACATAAAATATTTACCGGGATTGATGTCGGGCTATGTTTATGAATCAGCTGAATCTTTTATTTTATTTGGGACTAAAACCGGTGGAATTTCTCCAGATACGATCGTATCTTTTAGCTAGAAGCGGCAACAAATGATGAATTGCCGATTAAGCTACGTTACCTTGAGCGACCTGACATTAGATTATAATTGTATTGAATGTATATGCTATCTGTGTTAAAATCTTTATATTTAGGCAAAAAGTTAGGCAAAAAGGGGAAAATCGAAAACGCAGAATAAGATTTTTTTTTAAAGATTTTTTTAAGATTTTTATAATGAATAACAAGTTATGATAACTGAATCGCCAATTAGATAATATATCGATGCCAGACTTGATAGTCGATGTTGCTATAGAAACTTCTATTATACATATTTAATCTGTAACCGGTAACACAACATTGTGTAGTTTACAAAACATATTACGAAGATTGCACTAAGATTACCAGTGCAGTATATATATAGGAAGCTAAGCTGAGGCCGTCCTGATACAAGCACATTTACTAAAGATTGGATTGATTGTAGCATGCTTTTCCGCACGCATAAGTGTGCCGACATAATTTCGATATTCGGCCCAGAAACAGCTGCATACCATTTACAATATTATACTTATAGCTTCACAGGAGCTACTCCTACAAAGTACAGAATCCGTGGCAAATTTAAAATGGTGTCGGAATATTGCGTAAGGCGCGACGGCGTGACCCAAAGATAAGATTCAGACGGTCTTTGTTGAGTGTTGTAGGCTGAAGCGCGCACGAGAGTACTCATTACTATTATGTAGATTTTGTAGTGGCATCGACTTTAATGATATTATTCGTAGCAGCCTGTTTAATCTTCTTATCGAACTTATAAAGTCTTCCTGTATCGCTGATTAGAATCAAGTTGACAGGTGTTTCACGTTGCTTGTTAGTTTAATGTTATCATCTTTATTGTATGTCTTGAAATACACACGACACAGCGCACAAGATTGCTATTGAAAATAAAACCAATAATAAACAATGATAAACTACAAATTGATATTAGATTATCGTAAGCGAAATAAAAGTAACTACAGTAAAAACTTTTCAGACAACTCAGGACGTAGCCTTACATTTAAATACAGTTCACATTCTTGTGTACATCGCCTCTTCATCAAGTAAGATTTCAGAGAAGCTTAATTTCAAAATTCAAATCTGACTTCCTCTTTATCAAATTACGAATGACTTAAATCTAAAAACACATGTGGGAACATCACATGATGAACTAAACTTACTCAGATAGTAAGTGTACAAGACTGGTGAGGCAAGGAGCCCCTCACGCGTTACTAAGAAGCGTCGCGGCTACCTCACGCGTGAGACCTTTGTTAGAAGAACTGTGTCTTAATCAACACTTGTTACTCATCAAGCTGTCTTCTAAGGGTAAGCAATTTCACTATTTAAAGCAGAGATCTGACTAATCCAAACCTACCTTTAAAAAGTGATACTTGAGATATATTTGAAAGTTTTAAACAGAATTTTACAAAATATAAAATTGAAATTTCCGATCATCACAAAATTGCTAAATTTTCAGCAATTCGAACTGTGTTGGATTAGGACTGCCAATGTATTGTATTGTAGTCTGTTATCATTACTACTAGTAACTTCCAATGAAATCAGGAACAATCTTACATCAAGTCTTTTCCAGTTTCAGTTCTTATCTTATCCAGCCACCAAGTAAGTAACTGTAGTGTGTAAAACTCTCTCTTCAGAGAAGAAGTTGGCGCTGAAGGCAAGGTTGTGTGGTGTTGTAACGATAACATTAGACTTAGCTAAACAGTGCATAAACAACATTGACCTTTCCTCACCCCTCCTCCAGGTAAAGTTAGAGTCTATGTCACGTGACTACCATATTTGGTTATGTAATTGTCACGTGACTACCTTATTTGGTTATGTAATTGTCACGCGACTACCTTATTTCCCATATCTTGTCAATCTTGTGCACGTGCCCAAAAAGTACAAAACAGAGGTTGGCGATCGACAGCGCAAATCGGGGTATTTTGGAATATTAGCTCAAAAAGCGTCCGTCCGAATATTAGCTCAGAAAGCGTACGCCCGTACGTCCGCGAACACGCTCCTTTATCAAACTTATCATGTATACGAATACGATTATAGGTTTCAGCTGCCTCGGGCCGCAGAATGCATTTCATATCATGTTATGTATACATAACTGCCTTGCAACAACTACAACAAGATGTACGATCAAACAAGAAAAAGTAAAAACGATCAAAATTCTTTTAAACTTAAGTTTTATCGAGTAACGTGTCGAATGACAGATTAAGAAATGAATGTAACACGAATTTAATCTCAGCTCCTAATAAATCTTTTTAACGACTAATTCATGTAACGCATAAACACAACGCAGTATGAATAAATTATTAAGATAGCACATACAGACTACAGTACAAAAATTACGGCGTCATGAAGAGTTATGATATTTGAAACAAACGATGAAAAGAACGCGCAATTGTGTTCAAACTTTGCGCGTGCAGAATAGACTTTTTTCAATCATGCATCCAACGGCTACATTAATTTGCGCATCTGTATTTACACGTGCAGAACGACGAAAGTTAACCAAAATTACGTCTGGTAAGAGGTTGCGTATTTTGATTCGGTAGTTAAGTCTAACAACATAAAAGAAGAAAAATCTAAGAAAAAAAGTTAAAACAATGCAATGTTTTCATAAAATGATATTTTATATACTGGTGTGATTTCGCAACAGTAGCAATGCTAATACGGGATAACACTGCTAAGTGAATTAAGTTTTGATTTATATACGCTATCTACCGTCTGGCGTCTAATAAGTAATAGCACCGATCATATTCTACAATAACCGCTAAATTCCAGTTGCAACTTTAGTCTTGATTTAGGGTGGCATTATCGAATAGTTATGATGATAGTAGTCTGGTAATCTAGATCAAATCCACTAAGTGTGGTATCATAATAATTTCGTATCATTTCAGTATTTCTGAAAAAAGTAGATCTATGCCAGTGGTTACCGACACTGGATGATCTCGCACGTGAATATTAGCTATTAGTGTTCTAACTTAAGATGCTGGTCATTACAGAGAAACACATGAACTCGTAACACGTGCAATCGTAACACGTGCACTCGTAACACGTGCAATCGTAGCACGTGCTATAGCTACACGTGCTATCGTAACACATGGTGTTCGTATCACGTGGTTGTACGGCTGATACGAAATTACCAATAGTCTGTCCTGGCTATCTCTGAGTGAAGAATCCGCCAAAATATCGGCTAAAAAATGAAAAGAAATTTTGGGAAAAAGCTGTAAAAGAAAGAATAAGTGACCAGTTACTCCTTATTTTATTTTCTGTCAGGTGCTGAAGATATACGCCACCAATCACTCTAACTCCTTATCTCTTGTAAAGAACGGTGTCCTTTCTCTTATAGAGCGGTAAGGAATGTCCCTTCCACTTGTTTGATTGACAGAGTAATAGCGTAACGAATATTTGCTAGATAACTCAAATATAATTAGGTGATATTATTCAATAACGATTAACTTACGACATTCATGCTCAACTTTTGGCAAGAAGAACTTGGAGAGAATAACAGTAGTAAACTTTCATATATCAGTACCAAGATGGACATTGTCCATTGGACAACCTCTGTAAACTAATAAGGTCCTTTCTGCAGCTATTTCGCACTGTACGGCAAACAAAACATAGCTGTATTTAGACATGCTCTGGAACTTTACACACAAGTGTTGGCTATACGGTCCAACGCTGTTAAAGCTGCAGCCAACGGAGCTACAAGGTCAGTGGTTTTCGTGTTGCCATAGAAGCACGCGAAATATCTCGTGTTGCCATGGTGACACACAAAATATCTCGTGTTGCCATGGTAACACAAAAAATATCTCGTGTTACCATGGTGACAAACAAAATATCTTGTGTTACCATGGTAACACACAAAATATCTTGTGTTACCATGGTAACACACAAAATTTCTTGTGTTGCCATAGTAACACACAAAATATCTTGTGTTACCATAGTGACACACAAAATATCTTGTGTTGCCATGGTAACACACAAAATATCTTGTGTTACCATGGTGACACACAAAATTTCTTGTGTTACCATGGTGACACACAAAATATCTTGTGTTGCCATGGTGACACACAAAATATCTTGTGTTGCCATGGTAACACGCAATGTTATTCCCGGACAAGATACATTGTGTTACCATGGCTACGCACAGTTTTATTCCTAGAGAGTATCTTGTGTTACCATGGTAACGAACACTGTTATTCCCAGACGAATGTTGGACTTGTTTAACTACTGGACAGATCTAGACAAGCTACACAAGTTTGTGCACATCAGAAAGTCCATATTGAACTCGATAAAACACTTGGTAGGGAATGAGAGTGGGAGGAAGGCACTTATAAAAAGTGATGGGATCTCCATTCTTTACGCTACTGCAAAACAGGTCTGAAAATTTCAACAATGTGGGTTATTCAGCTCCTAAACAGTAAACAGGTTGAGAGATAAAGAATTTCAGTTTTTCTTAAAACTCTTATTTGAGTTTTGTCTGATTGATTAGTACTGCCTTTTTAATCTTTATCAATCTACACTACACACTATACTCCAATCCAGTCCGACGAAATGAGACAAGAAATTCAGAGAAACTGTTCAACACAAACCTCTTCTGACTTCAAACTGAGAGTGACGGTCAACTCGCAGGATATCTTCAAGAAAACGGACACTACCAACCCTAATGGTAAGTTATATCCTTCCTCTACGTCTTATTTTTATCATCTGTAGAACATATTTTATGGCAAGTTCATTTAGAAATATCCTGATTTGTTCCCTTGAAGACTTTGGGGTTTGCACGTGGGGCTGTGCCATGGTCGCACATGTTCATTGAGTACGAGTGCTCTTCATTGCGCGTTAAACACGTGCAAAAATTTAAAATATTTGAAAACGTGCACAGCTACTTATTAATGAGTATATTGAAATGGGAATTTTAGAGCACACATCTCAGAGAGCTGGACGATTTAATCAAATATTTAAAACCCCACGTGTTTTTTAGAAGAATGAAATATCAGCCCACTCACTGTTGATTTATTTACCTCCCCCCTTCACTGCGCGGTCCAATAGCCTGGTTATAAAACACGCACCTCCTGCATCACTCCGACATAATTATGCTGGATTTATTCTGGAATGGAGCGCGGTTTAAAGCTGCACAAGAAGCACTTAGCAGGACAGTGCCACCTGCAACACTCGCCAACTGCCGGTACTTAACGCGTCCTCTGGGCTAATTTCTGCTTTCTGACTAAACGTGATGTCGGATTTATAGATTGTGCAGGCTCGCAGGAACTTTTCTTCTTCTCTTTGTGCAGGCTGGGAGAAGGGGTGAAGTGTAGCGTGTTCTTTTTCGTACCGCTTTTTGTTTCTATTTAAGTATTTAGATAATATAATATAGCTTGTTATTGGCGTTTGTATTTAAGTATTTTTGTTTCTATTTAAGTATTTAGATAATATAATATAGCTTGTTATTCATTATCGGCGTTTCTTTACATGATAAAGTACAGACAGTGGGGAAGACAATTCTCTATTACCAATTACAATTATAAGGTACACTTTAGTTACCATCCAGTTACCATCTATCTACCGTTTAGTTACCAATTAGTTACCGTTCAGTTACCAATTAGTTACCGTTCAGTTACCAATTAGTTACCGTTTAGTTACCATCTAGTTACCGTTTAGTTACAAATTAGTTAGCAATTACCTAAATGAAATACATCTTTAAATTTACATTTGTTCGTCGTCTTAAGACCTTTGCTAAAACTGAATAATTTAGGTTGTTTTCCTGCATTTAGATGTAGTAAAGAACCAACAATGTAGGACATACCCTATAACAGATGGTTGTTTAACCAGAAAGAAAATATTAAAATTCATTGTCAAGTGTTTGGGGGGTGTATGTGGTGTGTAGGGGTTGTCAACTCAGCTATCGCGAGGTCGGAGGTTCGAGCCTAACCGAGCACCTTGAGGCCCTGTGAAGCTTTTTGTAACGTGTAACAAGTCGTTTTTAGCTTAACTGCAGAAAAGTAAATTCGAATTTAGATATTGAAAATAAAAAGTCACCGAGTTATTAAGATTTTGAAGATTATGTAGAAATGTCAGCAGTTGTACTGCGGTACTCAAGTAGACATCTTCCTGCGGTAAAACTAATCAATCATATAAATAGTTGCAGTTTCAGTGCACGTTATTTTTGTCGCTGTTTTATCTCTTGTCAGAAACATAGTCTCACACACACACACACACACACACACACACACACACACACACACACACACACACACACACACACACACACACACACACACACACACACACACACACACACACACACACACACACACACACACACACACACACACACACAC
>JH157133.1:66058-76833 GCA_000226015.1 Mnemiopsis leidyi
ATGCTGCTAGATGCCTTGATTCCTATATACCTAAATTTAGTTAGCTTGGATGCTGCTAGACGCCTTGATTCCTATATACCTAAATTTAGTTAGCTTGGATGCTGCTAGATGCCTTGATTCCTATATACCTAAATTTAGTTAGCTTGGATGCTGCTAGATGCCTTGATTCCTATATACCTAAATTTAGTTAGCTTGGATGCTGCTAGACGCCTAGCTAAGACCAACTCGCACAATATGGGTTGCATTTTCAGTGATTTTATTTTAATTGTAATGTAAAACTATTTCACACATTGGTTTCAAGTGGGGAAGGGACCTTTTTCAGGTCCTCATTTCGAGGTGTGCACTGACTGATAACGGGTGTGTTATGTTGTGGGTGGGCCGAAGGATCAACCACATATATGTATATTGAATGCTGATTATAGACTGCTACATTACTGCTTATAGACTGCTACATTACTGTACAGAGTTTAGTTCTAGATATGGCAAATTAAGGTCTAATAAATAAGATCTAACTAAGTGGGATATAACTAAGTAAGATCTAGCTGAGAAAGATCTAACTAGCAAGTTCTAAATTTCTAGATCTGTACAGTGCGCGGACAAAATGTTCGTTTGATGAGAAAATTGGGTTCTGTAACTACTCCATTATCCGTATCTTTATGTAAATTGATAGTCTATTTACTCTTGTAAAGTCTTGATAAGTAGATTTATAGATGAATATTTCAACCTTTCAGAAATAGTTCGTTTACACAAATGTAAATTTAAACTTACATTTTTTCTTTCGCTCCTGAATATACCGTGAAAATGTAAGGTCTATCCCTGAAACCCCCGCCCCCCTTATTGCACTGTCTACGTTCTCTCCCGCATTTGAGTAGTCGTGTAGCTATAAGACCCTCCAATAACATGCATTTTTGAGGCACACAACAACCTAGATATTAAACTCCATTTTGTAGATCATGAGCTAAATATTTGCAATTCAACCCGCGGAATTCGGCATACCAATACCTCGAGATGGAAAGAGAGTTTGTTTATACATTCCTGAATCCTTGCACTTAGTTCTAGAAAATTAGCCGCGTTTTGTAAGATTTTTTATACTTCTTCGGTTTTATACTCTACACTTCGGTTTTTATACTTCACACTTTAATTTATTGCAAGTCCTTAAAGAGATCTTAAATTGCTTAATCTTAAACTTTCCCGATATGAAGATATTGTTCAACTTAGAGAGTTAGCATGGAATCGAAATATTTTGGAAATATGCATCCACCAGTGTTCTAGCGGATTTGAACAATAGATATTTTTGAGACTTATAACATATAGCCCATTTATCGTGTAGGTAAAGTTTGATGATGATGACACTTTGGTTTTATACTCTACACTGATTGTTAGTTTTATAGCCTACAAATACGGTCTAAAGTTACAGTTCAACTGTCTCACTTATTATATTACATAGTGTAGTGTAGTGTAGTGTTATCTAACTTCAAACTAGTAAGTTGAGTAATCTGTAATCTACTCAGCCACTATTTCCATAACTCTAGATCTGCTTTTGTCGATATTTTCCATTATTAAGGTAGAGGACTAGAGGAGGATTTTCTTTACTGTTCGAACACTCACTTTCTTACTTTTTCACTTTCTCACTCTCTCACTCTTTCACTTTCTCACTTTCTTACTTTCTCACTTTTTCACTTTCTCACTTTCTCACTTTCTCACTTTCTCACTTTCTCACTTTCTCACTTTCTCACTTTCTCACTTTCTCACTTTCTCACTTTCTCACTTTCTAACTTTCTCACTTTCTCACTTTCTTACTTTCTTACTTTCTCACTCTCTCACTTTCTCACTTTCTCACTTTCTCACTTTCTCACTTTCTCTACTTTTTCACTTTCTCACTTTCTTACTTTTTCACTTTCTCTACTTTTTCACTTTCTCACTTTTTCACTTTCTCACTCTCTCACTTTTTCACTTTCTCACTTCACTCATTTTGTGGTGCTTAATTTTCTGCTGGGACAGACTTAAAATATTGTGTACTTTTCCCGCTGTCACTTAATGCTAATTTTGCGACTTGTTTTAGGAAGAAACTGTTAACAAAGACGAAGATAAAACAGAATCTCAAACAGAAGACAACAGAACATTTTCTAAAAAAGTAGGTATTTTAAATAGTTTTACCTGGAGATGTCTGTACTTGGAATTTTTTGTACCTGGAATTTCTTGTACTTGGAATTTCTTGTACTTGGAATTTCCTGTGATAACACTCATAAACTCATCAATGACTTTATCTGACAGTCCAACATAACATAAACAATAAAACCTTGATACCGAATTTTTATCATATGAACAATACGACTGAGTACATTCATTAAATTCCAGACTTACCAAGTAACTGATTATGTACTATAATAGAGTATACTACCCAAAACCCAAGTAACCGATAACTAAAATAATGGAGTATACTACTCGAAACCTAATCCTTAATTCCAGACTATGTCAAGTAACTGATAACTATTCATACTCAAAACCTAATCTACTTCGTACCTGGGACTGCGATAATATCTGTCACTGATAACTATATGTAACACATCATGTCAGAAGGCTTACTCTTATGTTTTGCGAGAAATGAAATTGTGTCACATGACGTAACCGTGGTATGTAATTCGGTGTCGGGACCTTCTGTTTTCAAATGGGAAATTTATTATAAATGTAGATGTTTGAAATTATGTTGTGTGGAATGTACATGTACATTCCACTCAACATAATTTTCTACATGTATGAATTGTTCACGAATATTAAGTTACTAAGTTACATCAAACTTTTCACAGCGACTAACTTAAATTGTAGATAATGTAACTTTTAACCTCAAATACTCGTTACTTGTAGATTATTCGATAAAGGCTCAAGTTAGCGGCTAGTTTCAAATGTCACAGGTAAAGAAGTAACAGTTCGAATAATACTAGCAGTAAGTGTAATTGTGTTACCAGATTTTAATTAGATTTCCCGCCCGTCCCAACTTACAATGTCAGATCTAGACCTCTAAGTAAAACAAGTCGGTTTTAAGTATATACACCTATTTTTAGTAATCACTCATATTTTTAGTAACAACGCCTATTTATAATAACTACACTTATTTTAAGTAACAACACCTATTATTGTAACTACAGCCATCGTTAATGACTACACCTAATTAACCTTATAATCTTATGTAATTATTTTAACGTTAAAGTTCTAGGAACAGTTCTGCCAACTTAAATCATCAATAAAGGTCATCAATTAATTCATTGATAACCTGTACATTTCTCCTGATTTTCAGGATTTCGCCAGTTTTTAATCACTGTTTGCTGTTTAACCAGCTAAACCGAACCACCTGTACCTAACAGACTGCCGACCAATCACGTTTCTCACGTACATCTCTCGTCCAATCAGAACGCTCTATTTCGTCTCGTGACCAGTAACTGTCATCACGTGATCATGTTTTTAAAAAGGAGGTATAATTTAATACTCTTATCGGGGGTCTGACAGCGTTACATTTCACAGTGTGCTCTATTTTCCTGCTTTCTCATTGGTCGGTTGTAGTCAAGTGACCTTCTAATTTGGGTTATTGAGATAGCGGCGTTTTTAACGATCACTTTTCGTTTTTTTGTGTGATTCTTTCGTCAAACCTCGGTCAGGTAAAAGTTCTCTCTGAATATGTAATTTCAGTGACAAACAGATGGACTGACAGACTGACTGACAGACTAACGAATTGACCCATGGACCAAACCGCAATTCCACGAATCTCAGTTTTTATTTGAATTTATCTAATTTTAGACATTCATTTGAGATTGTTTTCCTGTGACTGTGTAATACAGCTACAATAACGTTTTGTAGACTGCCGTGCTTGCCAGCGCCCAGTTTACTTTCAAATTTGGCCCATTTGATTTTTACTGAAGTAACAGCTGATACTTCGCGTACAATTTGTTACACTAAACACTACATACAATTCTTGTTATCAGCAGAATAACCCTTATCTGTGAAATGATATCATTATCAACTTTATTTTAACATGAAGGCAGTTTTCTCATGAAATCTCCCATGTTTGAGGATCGTAATAGTATAAAATTATTTCAGGTCAACAAATCACTAAGTAATCTCAGAAGTAGCTTCAGAAAAATAATGGGTTCCAACGTGAGTAAACATAACTTTTGTTACCATGGTAACTTAAGTAGAACTTATTTATGTTCTTTCTTGCTAGTTTCTGAATAGTTTGTGTTCGTTCATATTTAAAGTGACTGTGATATGAATTAATGAATATCTATCAAACAACGACATTTTTAGATATACAAAATTCGAACCGAAACAGCAACTCCAATTGTATTTTGATACACAAAATAGTCGCGAATTCTTTGGGTGATTGAGAGTGTTGAAAAAGTGTGACAAAGTGTATAATCTGTTTTAATTCATATGAAAAAAGCTTTTAAGTTTTTTAGAGTTTTACCTGAAGAAATGTCTTTATTTTCTGTGAAAGTCTGTGAAAAAAGGGTTTTGTAGAGGAGTTACCTTTTAAATTGCGGTTTTATTTGAATATTTATCAAAAATCGCACACTTTAAATTTTATGTGCTGCCTAGAGTTAGCGTGCGAGTGCGCGTGTCTGAATGCATGTGTGAACGCGAGTGCGCGTGTCTGAACGTGCGTGTGCGCGCGAGAAGTTGGGGTGTGTAGTCTATTATATAAGTGCGTCGCACACCTTAAATTTTATGTGCTGCCTAGAGTGAGCGTGCGAGTGGGCGTGTCCGAATGCACGTGTGAACCAAGTGCGCGTGTCTGAATGTGCGTGTGTGCGCGAGAAGTTGGGGTGTGTAGTCTATTATATAAGTGCGTTACCACACTGAAGAATATAACGTAGAAACCCTGCTACTTTAATGTGTAAGGATTTGCTAAGCTCGTCAGAGTTATGAAGGATTTCGTTAAGCTAATGTAACTGTATGGTTTGACTGATGAAAATCCTGAAAGTAGTTTTGTTAATTAGAATCATATATTTAGTTGATATATATTAACAATGACAATGTCAAGCCTTACTAATGTTCTGAAATATAACACGCTGTAAAGTCCGGTACTGAAGTCTTCGGAATTCTACTACCCTCACATACTCGCAATCTTATTTCAAATATTCTATAAAGTTATTAATATATTCACAACAATCCCCGTGCCTGTGTGCTTTCAGTCTGTGTGCTTACCGCCTGTGTGCTTACCGCTAATTTCAACAGTTTCCACCGTAAAAGTTGTGTATTCTAGAATATTCTAGTTACAAAGACTCCAATTAACCAGGTGTACCTTGGTCCTTGCCGGTGTGTAATGTCTGCCAACATAATATGTAATATCACCACCTTCTAGACTCCACGTAATCACCGTGCTCCATATTAACTTCTTTATTTACACTTTACAGCCCCCGAATAGATTTAATGTTGAGTTCTGTGTGGTTATTACTTTTATTACTTTGATTTTCGTGTTCGTATCAATAACACCCCAAATTTACTAACTCTATATAACACTACCCACTCTGTAACTAACTCTATGTAAGGACGGTAGGGAGTTCTGGACTACCAATGATTTATTTAAGGGTCCTCACCTGTCTTATGTGATAAATCAAATTGTAAGGGTCTAAAGGTCGGCTATAACGAAATTAGAAAGGGAAGTGTTAATGTACGGGGCCGTAAATCTAGATAGAGTTGCCGGACTAGCAGATGTTTAAATGAATATTTTGGTTGTTGTCCTCCAAAACATTCGCGTTTTGTTATCCTCCTGACCTAGAAGTGCAACTCCGCAAACTTTCTCGTTGTCACATTTACCTTCTGAACACGTGACAATTTGTTCCTTTTCTAGACAGAACACTACTAGCTATCTTCTATAGTTCTTTCCAGGCCCTTTCCAGGCTTGCTTATATCAGATTAATTTATGTCGGCCTCTCAGGCTGTGAGCTTATTTTTGAAAACAATTTTCAGTCGGCTTATTTTCTAAAAGTGCCTGTGTTCTGCCTAGTTGAAGTGCCTACTTACAACCTGTATTCCTCTGTAGTGCCTACTTTCTGCGTGTAGTGCTACCCGCCAGCCAGGCTGCCCTGTACAAGGCACATTCCTACCTTACAAGCTTCTCCTGCTCGGTTTCGTCATTTTCCGGCTTGTCGTGATTTAATGCTGCAAATCACCCTCCTTAACTATTTCGGATCTACTAAAGAGAGACTGAGCAATAACAATGACTACTCATGACTTTACCTAGTGTAATTACATAACTCCGTTTTCCCTTCCCCATCCCATGCTATTTTAACATCCCAAATACTAAGCAAGATATTTATTCCCGAGAAGGAAAGAATCCTCTCTATTTAGAATGGTAAGTTGAAAAGGAGCTACGTCATGTTTATTTTGTGTATACTTTAGGTATTCTAACTAAAGTTAGTTAGCTAATATCTAAATATACCCAGTCGGTTATCTCTTCAGACAACAAAGTCCGACCTAAAATCAGATATTTCAAATATGTAATCAGACTTTCTAAACGTATTTCTAGATTATTAAATTCACGATCCGATCAATCGTAAAAGTGTAAATCATTGTGCTTCGTTACCGTCTGTTATTAAAGCATGGAAAGTGTCGTTCTACCAGGTCGAATCTCTCGTCTATCTTGGTTAAACTAATCTCTAGCTCACTAAATATGCACAAGCCTGCCCTATAATATATATATTTATACTAAAACTTCGCTAATAAAAACAGTGTAAGTTTTTACCGCAAGTTTATACCTCTTGTCTCGACGAAGCGTCAAACAAAACAGACTACAGTGCCAACTTAATTCTTAAAACACATTTGAGTCAGCGTAATGAAACTTAAATGTGTTTTAGTATTTTCCGATCATTTACTAAGATAAATTGTTGATATAGAAATAAACTGTTGATACAGAGAACAAATGTTGATACAGAGATAAACTGTTAATACAGAGATAAACTGTTGACACAGAGATAAACTGTTGACACAGAGATAAACTGTTGATACAGAGATAAACCGTTGATACAGAGATAAACTGTTGATACAGAGATAAACTGTTGATACAGAGATAAACTGTTGATACAGAGATAAACTGTTGATACAGAGATAAACTGTTGATACCGAGATAAACTGTTGATACAGAGATAAACTGTTGATACAGAGATAAACTGTTGACACAGAGATAAACTGTTGATACAGAGATAAACTGTTGACACAGAGATAAACTGTTGATACAGAGATAAACTGTTGACACAGAGATAAACTGTTGATACAGAGATAAACTGTTGATACAGAGATAAACTGTTGATACAGAGATAAACTGTTGATACAGAGATAAACCGTTGAATTTATCCTCCTTCTAACCGCCCTCCTCCGCAGGCAGACGCAGCCGAAGTCGCCCCAGAAGTAGCACCAGAAGAAACCCCCGCCGAAGAAACCCCGGCTGAGGTAAGATATGAATAATTGCAAAGAGTGTGAATAAGTGTGTAATGTGTGGCAAATGTTTGAGAAATTCGGATCATGTGTGTGACAAGTGTGCCGTGTGTGTGTGACAAGTGTGACTAGTGTGAATCACATGATCACGGAAAGTACAGCCCCTTACTCGCGCTAGGAAGTAAACACAGAAGACAAGGACTCCAAGAAAGATGAAGATCAGGAGAAAGTGGACGAAGTTGTAGAAGAAGAGGCCGCCACCCCAGAAGAAAATGTAGGTCACATGACATTGGTTGTCATGGTAACCCCTATCTGGTTGCCATGGTAACCCCCAACTGGGTACCGGCTAATCAGAGTCCTGCAGCTATGCATGGCTACAGTGTTGTTCTCCTTGTCAACTCCCGGACTTCTTTGTTTCTTGCATTACCACACAATCCCCGGGAGATGACAAAGGCGACAACCCTGAGCGTGATCTCATATTCTAGATTACACAAGATCATGAGTTCCTCGATTCTCTTTTTGTTTATGTTTTCTGTTGCTTATTCTCATAAGATAGGTTGGTGTAAACTGTAATACCAATGCCAAATTCTTTTTCTAATATCTTCTTACTCGATAAATACCTTGAATTTAGAGACGTTTGTTTGGAATATTTCTGGACATGTCAAACAGCTGCTTAAGTGTGGTTGCCATGGTAACCCTCTAACTGGTGTGGTTGTCATGGTAACCCTCTAACTGGTAAACCCCTAATTTCACCAACTTATCTTAAAGCATTTTCTGATTTGTTTGAGTGAAGTGCACTTTTGATTTTTCGTGTGTTTGATTAAAGCACTACACTCGACTGAAAACGCCACTTTTTCACAAAAAAAAACCGTTTTGTAGAACAAAGGTAAAAAGGGTAAGCGGAAGGAAAAGAACGCCAAAAAGAAAACCAAATCTAAAAAAGCAGAAAAATCTAAAAGCAAAAAGAAAGAAGTAGTAGTGGATGTAAGACAGATATTCGTGCTGATAAGTGAAGTGTAACTAAGTGTAACTCAGTGAAAGTGTCACTACACAGTGCTGTTACTGTATATTTACTTTTTGTGAGGGATGAAAGCTTGATTTACTGCGAATTCTTTTCTTGCAGCCTTTGCGATACTCAGTAATAAGTGCTAAGATTTTAAGTTTAGTTTGAAGGAAGGTTCTTTAACCTTGATAATTAAACATTTCGTAATTCCTAATAATAAGTTTAACAATTTCCTATCTTTTTACGGAATAAAAAAGATCTTTAAAATTTGAAACTGATATTGATGAATTAGCTATTAGGTTAAATCTACAAATGAAAGTGAAACTGTGACAACAACCTCTTACGGAATTCTAAACAATGTTAAAACTCACAAATAATTATCATATTCTTATCTGGGTCACACAATGCTTTACTTCAGATATGGTTATCATTGTAACACTCCACATTTCAGACAAGGTTGTCATGGTAACACTCCACATTTCAGACATGGTTGTCATGGTAACACTCCACATTTCAGACATGGTTGTCATGGTAACACTCCACATTTCAGACATGGTTGTCATGGTAATACTCTTCATTTCAAACATGCTTGTCATGGTAACACTCCAAATTTCAAACATGGTTGTCATGGTAACACTCCACAATTCAGGAGGCCGAAGAGAAGAAGAGTGAGAAAGAGAAAGAAGATGAAGTGAAAGGAGAGCCAGTGAAGAGACAGAGTACTCTCTCGAAGATCAGGGACTCTTTCAGAAGGAAGAAAAAGACGAAGGTAAAGGACTTTTTCAGTTTGTCTGAGTTTAAGAATTTCTCGTTTTTGTACATTACCCGCGCTGCGTGTTGTTTCTAAGAATATTTGTCATGCCCTGTTTTTTGCGATTATGTAAGTGGGTGCAAAATTCTACGTATTTAGTCAGGAATGTTATTTGAAATATTTAACAATTGCATAGGGACACAAATAAAAAGAACTGCAGAAGAGTATAGTGAGTGCGAGATGTGTGTGTTTTCCTGGGAGGTTTAAATAAAGCATGCGGGGTTTGCCTTGTGGGTTTACCTAACCAGCACTTTCATATCCCTTCCTCAATCTTCAAATCTCATCTCAATCTTCAAATCTCATTTTCAAAATCTCAATCTCCAAAAACACCAGATCGGGCTTTATTAGTTCTCGGGAGGCACTTCTCAAATCCAACCTTCTTCCCGAGAAGCGTATACAAAGAGACATATTTATACACATTAGTTTAGGTGCCCACATTGGATAAGTCACAGAACATAAATCACTAGTACTGTTCAGTACTACCAATATCCTAATGTACAATTTTCTTACACAACACGCCACCAATTATACCTTATATGGCAATGTCTCGATAAATTAAAAGGTTTATCATTTTATTTGGACCACCCAAGCTTATTGTTATACATAGTAACAATATAGGTAAAGATTGATCAGTAAAGCAAACATTTTGTACGAGAAGATATCATGCTTGTCATTCTCCCACTTTAACTCACCAAGGCGGGCAGTACTCACTACTCAGTACTACCGCTTTACTGCCGTCAGGATTCTAATGTGCGATTCTAATGTCTTGGAGTGTACTATGAAGTGCACGATCGCATTAGAGTGTATGTACTACAGACTGAGTACACATCTACAAAATACACGTGTCTTCTACACAACGAGTTGAGTGAGGGTGTCAGGTGGTTACGCAGTGACGTCACCATGGCAACGTCACCATGGCAACGTTACATGGTAGCGTAACCATTGCAACATAAGGTTACGCCTATAAATATCCCTTAAACTGTTACACATCAGGAGCCTGCAGCAGAAGAAGCCCCCGCCGCTGAAGGTGAGGCTGCCCCCGCTGCCGAAGGTGATGCCCCCGAAGCTGCCCCCGCTGCCGAGGAAGAAAAGCCCGCCAAAAAAGCAGGTTTCTTCGCCCGACTGTTCGCCCGATTTAAGAGGAAGAAGGCCGCCAAGCCTGCTGAAGAAGAAGCTCCTGCTGCCGCAGCTGAAGAAGAAGCTCCTGCTGCCGAAGCTGAAGAGGCTCCTGCCGCTGAGGAACCTGTAAGTTACGATATGTTCACCAGACTTACTGACACGGCTTACCGACCGGACTTACTGACCAGACTTACTAACCAGGCTTACTGACCAGACTTACTGACCAGACTTACCGACCAGACTTACTGACCAGACTTACTGACCAGACTTACTGACCAGACTTACTGACCAGACTTACTGACCAGGCTTACTGACCAGACTTACTGACCAGACTTGCTGACCAGACTTACTGACCAGACTTACTGACCAGACTTACCGACCAGACTTACTGACCAGACTTACTGACCAGACTTA
>JH157133.1:84648-96954 GCA_000226015.1 Mnemiopsis leidyi
TTGTCGACATTGTAATTCCAAATGATCCATTCACTCTGAGTGGTGATCGTGAAAAAGGTATCGCCATCGAGTGGTTCCAATGGATCCATTATAATGGCGCCAACGGTCGCCAATGGCGATCGCCATTGTCGCCAATGGAACACATCCATTGGCGCCAATGGCGATTGGGACCACCATTGGCACCACTGACCTCATCGCCATTGGCGCCATTGGAACATCCATTTGTTCCATTGAGTGGATCCATTGGCGTCAATGGCTCCAATTGCCCCACTCACCAAACTATATGGCCCTTTTGCCCAAATCGTATAATTGTCGGACTGAATCGCTAATGCTGTAAGTGATTCAGTCTGATTGCCGACTCGCAACTGAAAGCTGCACGTTTCGTTAGAAACAGCACATGGAACGGTAAATTGCAGTCGCAAGTTTGATAAAAGCATAAACATTGAACAATTTCTGCAGTTCGAGTTTTCACTGAGGTTTGTTTCCCTATACGAGTTGACCTGACATTGTTCTAGGTAAAAATCTTTAGACATCAAAAAACATTTTATTATAAAGTTTAAGAGAGAAATCTCCATAAAAACAATCAATAATTATAGCAAATCGTGTCAAAAAGTTATATAATTGTAACAACACTATCATTAAATTAAGATGAGAATCGTTGTCTTATCAAATGCCCGTTCAATAAAGATCAATGCAATGTTGAATGTAGATTGGACTATTTTGAGCGTCGTTGATTTATTCGAGCACTAAAAATGTGATGTCTCTCAACAATTTCAAGTTTTCCCGACTGGCCATACAAAAAAACTTAGGCGGCCATAGACAGCAGTTTTATTTTACCGAAGGACCAAATTAGCACATTTAAAAACAATTTGGAGCTCAAACTAAGTGAGAAATAATCAAGGACTTAAGTTATTACAACCTAAGTCAATAATCAAGTGATTATGTAGTTATATTTTGTCATCAATTTTCAATTTTACACACCAATTCGGGCAGCACAATCATCTGGACAAAACAAGTCTGTATAACGTTGCCATGGTAACCACGGTAAACACGTATCAAGTCTACTGAATACTCCACCTCACTCTTATCTCACGCTCCTCTTCAAGATCCCTCATCCTCCTCGTCGCTGTAAACATCCTCATCACTGTACTCATCACTGTACTCATCGCTATCACTGTACTCCTCGTCGTCTGACTGCGAATCTTCCTCTTTCGCCGCCGCCGCTCGCGCTTCTTTCTCTTCCTCGTCTTTTGCGATGGAGATGTTCCGGTTTTTCATTGCTTTAAACAGTTCTGGTCTGTTTTCCTCCTTGTTTCTCGATTCCTCATCCTGTAAAATTGGAGTAAACTTAGAAAGCGTACAAAATTCACTAATTAGCGGTTTTTATTTTTGATGGATCAGAAAGTTAGAAGTACAAAAAGTTAAAATTTGATTTGACCTAAAAAGGTTACGAGGTAAATTTAAAATGATTTTTACTATCAAAAGTAACACAATGTTTTAGCTTGTAGAGCAAGTAGCAGTTTATATAGCTTAGAAGAACGTCGTTGTGTTTAGCTCGGCTAGCTTAAGACTTCAACCTCAAGCAAAGTTCTTTGCGCAGGGATAGATTTTTTTCATGTTTTTAGAGCGGACCTGCACATTACAAAATTTATCAGCATTTTGCTAGAAGACCCTCCAGAGAGCGCCAAAGCTGCAAGGTTTTAAATTTACCAGAATTTTTGCTTAATTTGCTATGATTCCTGCTTCCTTTTGAGATAAGCCTGATAAATTCTATCTTTTTCCAGCTCTGTCGCAATAAAATGAGTGTACATTTTTGTCATGCCTCTAGACCACTCCTTGGAATTCTCTTTGTTTAGGACATACTGACAAAATTATTATTTTTATAGCTATTTGTATAAAACTAGCATAAACCTAATTGACTTGAAAAGATGAGTTATGTGTTATTTGAAGATGATTTTAAGATAAATAGAAAAAACCACGTGACAAAACACATCACGTGACGTCACACACAACGTACATTTGTACCTTACCTCCTCAATGATTTTGTTTCTTTTAGCGAGCATTTTCTGCAATTCTGATGACATCCCATCGTTAGGGTCCTGCTTGTGTTCTTTCCGGGGTTTTATAGGTCCTGCAGTTCCCTTTTGTCGAGCCGACAGTATGTTAGATAATTCAGTCCTGAGGGAACTTCACTTCAGAAATAGTCATGGTAACCATGGTAACGATACGGTAGAAAGTAGTCATGGCAACCATGGTAACCATGGTGACGATATCGTACAAAGTAGTCATGGTAACCATGATTTATAGGTCATGCAGTTTCTTCTGTCAAGCGTATGATTCCGTTACATGGGAGTCAATTTAACATTATCAATTTAGTTTAGATAAGACTCTCATAAGACTAAAAACATCATACGGGTCCATCCGAATTAAAAACCTAAATTGTAGAGAACAATAACACAAAAACTTTGAGATGAATTTACAATAACCTTACAAATAAGACTTACAAACAAAATGGAATGAAAGTTATAGAAGAACCAAAAAACTTACGTTTTCTTGTCGTTGCCGGTTTGTTTAGCTTTGGCGTTGATTTTGACCTCCTTAGCGATAGCGGCTATTGCGGCGATGTCCATGTCTGTCTAAAAGATTGGATATTCAGTAAAACTACAAAACAGGAGACGTTTCCATGGCAACCGTTGTTACCATGGCAACTGTAGGAAGTGAAACAGGAGACGTTACCATGATAACTACAGTTACCAATTACCACGGCAACTGTAGTTACAGTGAACAATAGAGTGCCTTCACCACAATTAACTTTTTGATTAAGTGTTTAAGTTGTGAAATGCAAATACAAGGTACTTAAATAAAATAAAGAAGTAGAACGTTGCTTGGGCACGGGAATAACAAAGTTTAGTCTTGGTGATTAGTAATTAGGAAGGATGATGAAGTCAATTAGTTCATTGTGGCACGGTACTGCAGTGTACACACACACGAACAGACGAACACATACGAACAGACGGACACACATACCAACACACTCTGCTCTAATTATACGCTTGTTATTTAGAAAAAGATGGGATTTCCTCCTTGTTATGAACGTGTAATTGACGTGTTCAAGATGATTTATGATATGACAGATATACAAACGTACAAACATACAGGCATACAAACATACAAATATGCAGTCATACAATGAAACACAAAAAGCTAAAAAATAGTATACAACAGAATGACGAATAACTGTGTACCAACAATCTATGGGTTATGTGAATCAAAATTGATAATATGAAAATTGGAATCATTGTCATTCGCATTTTACAGTTTTAATAAACATCGTTACATGCAAGAAAGCAGAGCAATCATCTATATTTTCAAGCAGAAAGGAAAAGATGAAAGCACGGTTAGCTCAGCATACCTTATCATGGTTATTTGCTCATTAAAAAAGACCGAAGATACGGGTTTACATGAGCTAACTTTGTAAACCACGTCTTATGGACTGAATCTAAGGTTCAGGTAATCAAGGGATCATGTGCATACAGCTGTTTCTTGTAAAAGCTAGTTGGGGGTCAACGTCAACCCTATTTAGGGGTTAACCCCCTTTAATTTAAATTTTGGGGGGTCAACCCCCAAAATTCACAATAGCTAGCTACAGCGGGATGTTTCATGCCGAGATTAGTAGTTTGTACACGTCCGAAAGATTGTATTATAACTTGATCAACCCAACACTCTTATCTAGTTATTGTACATGCATTTTTAGCTGGTTGCAGATATAGTTTAAAATAACTAGTTCTACTTATTGCCATGGTGACCATGGTTACTAGTATAATATGTTGGTTATCATACTTACCATGAAAACATGGTGAACAAAGTTACTATGGAAACAAAAGTAATTATACCAACCAAAATAATCGAGGTAACCATGGTAACAATGGTGACTGAGGAGACCCCATGTCAAGGTTAGGATTATCATTACCAGCTTATCATTACCAGCTTATCATTACACAGCTGAACAACAAGAAATACTGTTCATGCATTAACTAATTAACTTATTAGTAGAAACTCAAGTTCTACAGTAATACCTCTTTCCTGTTAAATATCTCTTTATCGTTAGAACCCTGTGTAGAAACACTGGTTAATTGCCAGTAGGGGGAGGAATGGAAATATGGGATGGAAATAAATTGATTAGGCGCAGTTTTCGTTCCTAATCAACACGAATTTATGATTGTGTCTGATACGTTTAACTCCCATGGTACTCTGTCATATAAACTATGTCCGCAGATGTCCGGCAGCCAACCAATAGAGGGGGCTGCAGACTGCACGATCTAACAAAAATAATTGAAATTTAACGTTATTTTTTACTATAAGTGTTTTGCATTAAGTTTTCATTTAATTTAGTAATATTGCCCCAAATCACGGTATCCTAATTCCTAAATAACAACAACAGGAAAACAAGTACGTAGAACAAGTTCAAACAAAACAGAAATTTGTTTGACGTTCCGCCAAACTATGCAGCGAAAAGCGGCCAGAACAGACGATCGCATTTCGTACATATTTAGTAGACTGAAGCTGGAGTATTAGCTCATGATTAGATCATGAGAACTGGGAATGTGTGATAGCGATGTTTCTAGTCCCGGTGAAGAGGGGGAACAACGTGTCTAACTGAAAAGCTGATGAGTTGATGAGAGACAGGGACTTGTTAACAGTATCATTGGGGACACGTACGTGATGTCCTGACGTAGATTATAGTGTTACTGCTCGATTGTAACTAATGTTTGAATATTAGCACTTTGAATCTAGATGTGTCCTTTCAGAGGATATTGAGTTGCTAAGAGTCAAGTGTGTTGCTAAGAGACAACTGTGTTGCTAGGAGACAACTGTGTTGCTAATAGACAACTGTGTTGCTAATAGACAACTGTGTTGCTAGGAGACAACTGTGTTGCAAGGAGACAACTGTGTTGCTAGGAGACAACTGTGTTGCTAAGAGACAACTGTGTTGCTAGGAGACAACTGTGTTGCTAGGAGACAACTGTGTTGCTAGGAGACAACTGTGTTGCTAAGAGACAACTATGATGTTAAGGAAAAACTGTGTTGCTTCGAGACAACTGTGATCGTAGAAGCGAAACAATCAATATCAAACATGTACAGCAAAAGAGAGCAAGTAATAAGATTGGATCCACAAAAACAAATTATTCAGATATCTTAAAATAAGGTGTGTAAAACAAATAAAATCCTGGTTTAAACACGCAGAACAGCAGGTTACAAGGTAATAACCGGTTTAAATAAAGGAATAACCAGATCGTAATTTAATCGCAGCGATAAGAAATTTGTTGATAATGAGTCATTGCCCAGCCTAGGCTGGTGAATATGTCGCTTAGTGTAGGGATGAGGAAATATTTCTAAATAAGGCAATAAGTTTTGCAGCGAGGAAGTACAATCGTTACAGAGAAATGTAGGAAACCAAAAGTCGGAAGTATAGCAAGAAAGCAAAATGCTAGGAGGAAGTTATAACTTAAATAGATTTGTGAGGAACACTGAATACAACACTAAAAGCATGAGTATGTTGTACAAGATACAAGAGAGGGTAGGAAATAGAAAATTAAAGGAGGGAGGAATTACAAAATTAAATTTTAAAGAAAGCTTTGTCTAACTATTACGGAGTAAGGCGGGGAGAAGCTAGAGAGAGTATCAGATTACTGGTATTGTTTAGAGAAGGTGGGTATCTGTGTCACAGTGGTGTAAGAATGTACAAAATATCTTCTACAACATGTACTACAATCTATGTACTACGTTACTCTACTACAACAAATATTGCCAACTGATCGCATCTTCTTCTCAACTCAGTAGGTATTCATCTTTCAGTTTTGCTCCAAGTTCTGAACCCTCACAGCACCCTAGTAACCATGGTAACCGTAGAAACCCCGACAGAAAAGTACACTACGAAGATATTGACGATCTGATATCCGTTACAACGAAACGAGAAGCAATGCGATAGCGGATAGTCGGGTGTTGGGTGACAAGTATGAAGACATTACTTATTTACTAAAACAACACTTGCAGTACCATCTTAGAAGAGAGTTCACCGAAACATGAGATGTAAGGACACAGCGAGATGATGAGGACACACACAGAGGACGTATTGTGATTCGCCTTACACAGGTGCAGCGAATATTCCAGAACATTCCACATCACCTCACACACTCGAGTACTAGGATCTAGTTTGTCTTCACACATTAGATATTACATAATCTGTTAGAGAGTATAAAGCGGGAAATGTGCGGGAAATATGTGTGAAATATGCGGGAAATGTGCGGGAAATATGCGGGAAATATGCGGAAAATATGCGGGAAATACACAGGAAATATGCGGAAAATATGCAGGAAACGAACATCTTGAAGCACAAGAATGCAGCCCAAAAAGTACACAATACGTAGATCACTGTCAGACACTCTTAATAAGCTGTGTGTTGTACAGATGAGGCATTCTGTGAGGAATTTAATTAAACTTACATGGAGTATAATTAGGTCAATATTAGATGTGCACATCTCACTTCAGAAAATTAACATAACTGTAACATCCCAAGTATAGGAGAAGAAAAGTAGTGTGATATTGATGACATTACATACTTATCAATAAGGTAACCATGACAACATTACAACAACGTCAAACTCACTTACTCACTTTTGGTGGTAGTGAGATCACTAAAACTAACATGGTAACCTTGGTAACCATAGTAACCATGGTAACCATGTCTCTATAGTAACCATAGTAACCTGAGCTGTAATTATAGTAACGGAAGTAACCATCATAATTATGGTCAACCGTAGTAACCATAATAATTATGGTTAAGCATAGTAACCATAACTTATGGTATTTCCAGTTGACGGTTACCGCTACGTCAAACTAACAGCAGCTAAATCACTAAAATTGAAATAAAAGAACAAAAAGTAACCGTTAGGTGCTAGGTTGAGGATAAAATGAAGTCAATATTTACATTAAACAGGAGACTAGCGCTACTCATATTTAACAAAACTAGGATCGCACAGTGAGACGGAAGGAGGTTTCCACATTGAAGTTGAGCACTACCATATTTGGTTATAGCCAGTACCATGTGTGGTGATATCCAATACCTTATATGGTAAAGATAAGATCAGAGGAAGTCCAATTTGAGTGAAGGAAGCAGTGGCAGAGAGATGTTGAAATTAATGAAACCGCTTTAAACGTTGTGTAGAGGGCCGAATATGGACACAGAGAATGCGTTGTTAAATGAGTTGAGTTTTGCAGATCATATTGACAGAGAGAGAAACACATTTGGAATTAACACAAATCATTTTGCCCATAGTAAGCGATAGTGTCAGCACCTACTGCGCTTACTCTGCTCAGTATGCTCATAGTTACAGTAAATCATGTAAGTTTTGTTTTGTTCGTTTCAATATATTCCGCTAAAAGTTGTTTTCGTGTTCACAACGTAAACTAAAACTTGGACAAGTGCCGACCAAGCTTGAACATTGAAAAAGCGCTAACTAAAATTAAAACCTGGATAAGTGCCAACAAACACCAAAACTTGGGTAAGTGCCACTGAAGCTAAAACTAGTAGTGTTTTTCCGGTAGTGACAACAACTCACAAGTACAATAAAGTGTCCGACATTCTGACAGTAACAAGTCGAAACAGGAAAAGGAAAATCTACACTCCGACCAAGCTAAGCTTGAAGGTAGAAGGAATAAAACCGGTGTTTCAATGTAAGATAAGCAGAAAACTGCGCGTAAGTTTAACATTTAACTTCCCTTACCAACCAAATATTAATTTCCAACTCTTAGTAACCAACCCTTAGTAACCATGGTAACTAAAAACGGCACGTTCGTAAGTAAGCAAGATAGAATAAGTCTCGTCGCTTAACCAAATCACAATATTTTACGTTTCCTGGCAACAATTTAGCGTGTCAAACATTGTGTGTGCAGTACAATTTACTGAGTTACTAACATCGGACACTAGACGTGACCGTCCGGAATCACACCTCATTTAACTTTCTCTAATTTATACTAATTTCGTGAATCGTGATGTGGCAAGAAGAGAGGTTATTGCAATATAGAAACTTCGAGCTGCTAATTGTTAGAGGCAATATACTGGCTGAGAACCACTTACTATGCCCTGCTAACTAACTCTAAGCAACAAATAACTATGGTAACCAACACTTGGTTACCGCTTAACTAAACTTAGTAGCCATGGTAACCAACACTTGGTTACCGCTTAACTAAAACTAAGTAACCATGGTAACCAACACTTGGTTACCGCTTAACTAAAACTTAGTATCCATGGTAACCAACACTTGGTTACTACTATACTAAAACTTACGTACCATGGTAACCAACACTTGATTACCACGTAACTAAAACTCAGTAGCCATGGTAACCAACACTTGGTTACGACTAAACTAAAGCTCAGGTACCATGGTATCCAACACTTGGTTACCACTTAACTAAAACTCAGGTACCATGGTATCCAACACTTGGTTACCACTTAACTAAAACTTAGTAACCATGGTAACCAACACTTGGTTACCACTGAACATTAGTAATCCATTTTCTAATTTATAAACACGCACTCTACAATTAACTTACAAAATTAACAATTGGCACATTTACTAGAAGGATCTTGTCTTAAATTCGCTAAATTTGTGCCAATACTTTCAGAGCTTATAGTTTATTAGAATTAATAGTTTATTAGAATAAATAGTTTATTACAATAAATAGTTTATTAGAATTAATAGTTTATTAGAATAAATAGTTTATTAGAATTAATAGTTTATCAAAATTAATAGTTGATGACAAACTAAAAGACCACTACAACCTCTATATCTATAAACCAAGCATTAAAAAGAAACAACGCCAACTTACATACAAGTGTTACTGGCTACTTTCTAGCTTGGCGGTGACGAAATAACTACAAAAAGTGAATTAAATGAGGTAACGCTTGTTCAGAAGGACACGAAAATAATAATTACGCAATTGCAATGTCGAAACAATTATCAGCGAATATTAGGTTATTAATGGTAAAACCTTAAAAGGCAGTGCACTTGAAACCTAAAAAAGAAGAAAATTTAAAAAAGAAACGCCAAGTAATCATAGGAACGCAAAGTGACTTTGGTAACGTTTAGTAACACAAAGAACCTTGGTAACGCCAAGTTATGATAGTGGACAAGGTAACCACGGTTACATAAAGCGACCCTAGTATTTGCAAGGGAAAGTAACCATGGTTACGTAGATTATAAAAGAGGAGGGCGCTGTCAAATGTCCATTGCTCGCTTTACTTCAGTATAACAAACACGTGACAACCGACTTGATAGATGATATACACTGACAATGTCACTCAAGAGGTGGATGTAATTGTACACATACTGGGATGGGAATCATTACAAGGAAGAGGGACTGTATAGCTTCATAGTAGTCCAGCAATACCATATAGCTGCCTGATAAGAGACTCCGATATGGCGATATATTGTATAGTGTCCAACTCTCAATTGTACAGTGTCTAACTCTAGGTAACCATGGTAACCAAATCTTAATTGTACACTAGACAGTGTGTAACTCTTGGTAACCAACTCTTCATTGTACAGTGTCTAAGTCTAGGTAACCATGGTAACCAACTCTCAGCTGTATTGTGTCAAACTCTTGGTAACCAACTCGTAGCTGTATTGTGACTTACTATTGGTAACCATGGTAACCAACTCTCAGCTGTGTTGTGTCTAACTCTTGTTAACCATATTGTAGTTGTATTGTGACCAACTATTGGTAACCAAATCTTAGCTGTATTGTGTCTAACTCTAAGTAACCATGGTAACCAACTCTTAGCTGTATTGTGTCTAACTGTTGGTTACCATGGTAAACAACTATAAGTTGTGTTGTGTTCAACTGTAAGTAACCAAGGAGTTAAAACCTCCTCTGTGACAAGATGATTTTAGATTTTGAAGAACAAAAGTTCTTACACTCGAGTGCCACAAAAAATACATAAGTATCTAGTTGCAAGTGTTTATGGACGACTTTTCAACAAGAAGCGATGAGATTTAAGTTTAAATCTTACAGAAGCTGAAATATGACACACTGAAGTGCAGATCTGGTCCAATATCCTCCTCAAGACCGACAGAGTCTTTTACAAGTCACAATTGAGGGATTAAGCGGCACTTCAGAAAAAGAAAAGTTCTGCTAAGTGAGACAGCTAAATTATTATACTAACTAAGTTCTATTAGCTTAGTGAAATTATCCGACAAAAATAAACCTTGTAACGAAGGGTGAGGAAGGGTCGAACAACGGTGTCATGTGACTTCCATATATGGTAATGTTATCACGTGACCTCCATTTATGGTAATGTTATCATGTGACTCAAAACACTGTCACACAAATCACAAAGGAAGATGTCACTAAAGCGCAGACTAAAGTGGGAGAAGCTTTATAGAGTGCAGGAGAGGCCGGACAGGTAAAACTTCTGACTTTTCTAATAACTCAGCAGGCGGGCTGACGAGGGATTTAAACTTGTCAGTGAGACAAAAATAGTAACAATCACGTGACACGTGCAGTCACGTGACAATGCTAACCAATAGTTAGTACTTATCTCACTATTCATGAAAAGTGGGGTAATTTAACAAAATTAGTTGCTTCGGTCGAAAATAATTTGAGCAAAGTTTTAAGAGTCTAAACTATAATATATGGCAATTTGGAAGTGGCACAAAAGCATAAAAACAATTGCGTCAAGTACCTGTACGATTAGATATCGAGCTATTTATAGCTGTGAACAGTTAAACAATTGAAGTGGCGTTATCTATAACGGCAGCTATAGTTCAGGTCCTTAAAAAGTAAAAAGAAGAAGAAGAAAGAGAAGTGGGAGGTGAGAAAGCAGGTTCTAGTTAGACGGTCCATAAAGAAGATTACAGGAAACAGTAGAAATGAAGTAATAGTGGAGACAAGCCATATAAGACTCTGATAGTGGGCAGTCCAGGTGACATCACGCTCCTTCTAAATCACGTGACTGCATCTTCATATCATGTCATGTGACATTTTACTACCAAATATGGTGGTCACGCGACATTTTACTACCAAATATGGTAGTCACGTGACATTTACACTACCAAATATGGTAGTCACGTGACATTATGTAGTGTTGAGTGATAGGGCGTTAGCACGTGTCGGTTTGAGTGGTGGAAATGTACTACAGAATACACTTGTACAGAGTGAGGAACTGTGGGGCTACTCTTGTCCGGTGATTAGTGCTTGTAAGGTAAACCTGTGTTTAATGGAAATCGCGGGGATTGTAAGAGTTGACTTCTAGGATAGAATAATTTTAGTCTAAGCTGCTGAATATATAGACTAAAAAGCTGCAATAGAGTTAATATAACTCACTTACTTGGACCTGCGATAGTATCTATAGGACAGCAAATGCCAGAACTAAATATACAGTGACTACATCAAAGTATTAATTGGGAGTTACTAATTACTATACATATACTTGCATTACTATACATTTACTAACGTTACTATAGATAAACTATAGCAGCTATAGCAAGTATAGTTACCATAGCAGCTATGGTAACTGTAGCAACTAAATAGTAACTATGACAGCAATATTAACTATATCAACTATATAGTCACTATAGCAACTATATAGCAACTATAGCAACTTTATAGTAACTAGAAAAGTAGAAAATAGCGGCTGCACATCAAGAGACAACAAAGCACGTGAACAACGAAATAAATGCCGACTTGTATTTGAGGGTGAGAGAATTTCAGTTTTGACAACTGCGAAAATGCGACATAGTATGGACTAATTATACTGAGATTAGTCGGGGTAATTACTACGACGACAGCAGGAAATAATAGAAAAGTCTCCAATTTTACCGAAATGTAAAAAGGAGGGGAATAAGAAAAGTAAAAACCTTCTAACCCGAGTTACTTGGTAGCAGAGCTATAAACTTTTAGCAGAGCTATAAACGTTTAGAAAAGCTATAAACATTTAGCAGAGCTATAAACGTTTAGCAGAGCTATAAACGTTTAGCAGAGCTATAAACTTTTAGCAGAGCTATAAACGTTTAGCAGAGCTATAAACGTTTAGCAGAGCTATAAACGTTTAGCAGAGCTATAAACGTTTAGCAGAGATCTAAACGTTTAGCAGAGCTATAAACGTTTAGCAGAGATCTAAACGTTTAGCAGAGCTATAAACGTTTAGCAGAGTACTATAAACGTTTAGCAGAGCTATAAACGTTTAGCAGAGCTATAAACGTTTAGCAGAGCTATAAACGTTTAGCTAGAGCTATAACGTTAGCA
>JH157143.1:1097-16156 GCA_000226015.1 Mnemiopsis leidyi
AGCATTGAATAGATACGCGTTACGCGTTCCCAAATTGTAACCTTTTGCCTGTAGTTTCCAAAAAATCCGGGCTTCAGTCGAGAACATAATAACGAAGATCAGCTGTTCGTTTATTGCCAGATTCGTTTCTTGAGACAAATAAATCACGATTTTCTAAAATTTTCAGGGGCTACGCCCCTCGAATAGAATTGAAATGGTAAACTTAAATTTATCAGTTCCATAATTGCAGCCTGCAGTTTCCATTTCCATGATATGTCGGCTTCTCCTGAGAACAAAATAACCAAGTAAATCCTTTCCTTTATTGCAAGGTTTGTTATCTGAGACTTATTTATCGTGATTTTCTAAAATTTTCGGGGGCTTCGCCCCCAGAACGAAACAGCAAAGCTCAATTAATTGCAACAAATTAAACAAAATTTTCTGGAGCTTCGCCCCCTCAAAGTAAAATTTAAAACAATGACTGGGGGGCTCATAGTAAAGTTTCGCCTCTAAAGCAAACTAAAGAAAATTTCTTGGTAAATAAAAAGTTTATCTCAAATTATAATCTGCACCCATGCTGATTTACAACACTTACAATTTCCTAGAAAACAGCGGCAATCCACGAGTTAGTAGTGAAAGTCAAACCCAGAGTTCTGTTCAATCCTAACTTCCAAAACGGTACGTTCCTCCAAAATACACACAAGTATTGTTAAGGAAACAGTTTTTATCGTTACATACTTTGGACATTCGTTACAAAATCTTAAGTGGTATGTATAAATATTGCAACTTTTGCACTCTACAATTGGCATTGTAAAATCTAGATATTTAGTAAAATTCCTATCAGGTGTGTTGCCGCCCGACGCTAAGGCGGACTTTCAACTTTGTGATCGAGTCGTTAACGTATGTTCCAGCCATTGTGTGCCGTTTGGGTATAAAGGTACCATCGTCGGTATCAAGAATGGTATGTGACTCTTCTCCCGCGCCTTGTTCTTCTCTCCCCCTTTATTTTACTTTATTCAGATAAGACCATTTTAATTTCATTTTTCTCTTTTCCCCGAAAAGCTCTCCCCTAAAAAAAGAAAAAAAGAATTAACTTAAATCACAGCATCAGTGAACAAGCAGGCAGGAGAAGTACTTACTGCGGACGCCCTCAAGTACGAGGTCCTGTTTGATGAGCCGTTTATTGGTGGTCTACCGTACGGGGACTCCTCGTCACACCTCTACACCATGTTGCCCTTTACTCTCATGAACTTCAGCTACGGCACCAGACTCACTCAGGTAATTCAGCTTTCTGTTTCTATTTCCATTTGAACTTAGTGATATAGTGATTAAAGTTGGATTGTATTTTCCGGATTTGCGTTCTTACAGTAGTCATTCTTTGTAAATTTTGATTTGTTTCTTCGAACTTTCGAGGCCAGTCTTGAGGTCAATTTGCGTTGATTTGTTTAATGCCTTCGGAAATTCCTCGTTTATATCTTTGTTTATATCTTTCCAAGCCTTAGTTTCGCTATTTATTTTGGTAACATACTAAGTTACTTAAACCTTAGGACTTTCAAGTTACCGATGCCTTCTCAGACAATTTATCTAGCAGAAGCAATACATTTTATATCAAAATGTCTTTAATTTCAATTTACTTAAATTATGCAATAAACTGTAACCTAAGTCACACCGTATAACCTAAGAACACAAAGTCCTAAACCACACAATTTTAGGAACCGTCAAAGTTCAAAGCATCTAATGAGTGACACACCCACTTTTGAAAAAGCATGGCACCACGCGAGTATTGGCCGAATTCCAAAAAACGATGTGTACATTTTGTAAATTGTCTATTATATCACACATGATATTGAATATTATCTCCAGAAGTAACTCAATACATTGTGGTTCAAATACCGGTGTGAGGATTTTAGATTTTCAGTTTATATGTTTTGGTTGTACATACGTTCTAGTACGTTTTCAGGTTACTTGTTGAAGTTTGAAGCAATTTGTCTGCTGAATATTTTGTACAGTTTTCGTTGGGGGATTTCTATATTTGTTTGTTTCGTCGCAATTTTATGTATTGTCAGGAAATTCATATTGTTTCTCACCGTTAACGACTTAATGCCATTGCTTTCCTTTGGTTGCTCAGATTAATTGTTATATCATTCACAATTCACTAAATTGCAAATTCATCAGTCAAAAATTTAAACAAGAGCACCGAATGAAAGCTTAAATAACACGCATACAGTAAATGCTTACAGAATTGATTTATGTCGTTAAAAATAAAAATTAACAGGAAAAATTAGAAACAAATTAAGAAAAATCAGTAAAACAAATTGGTTTTACACGGTTACAAAATTAATTAAAATAAGATCTCTAATTTGTACCAAAATTCTTCAGCCCCAAACAGAGAAGTCGGCCAACAAAACAAAACGCAAAGAAGATAACCGGTCTGAAAACCGGTCACACCGACACCAACAAGGATCCTTCAAGCCGACGGAGAAGAAGGAAATCTTGAGGAAGAGCGACCATGACAAGGGGGGAAGAAAACCTCCTACTCGTGACGGTGCCCCTAGGAAGCAGCAGCAGGGGGCTCCGCCACAGCGGGGCAAGGGGGCTCCTAGGAAGAAACATGTTAGCGTGGAAGATATGAGCGAAGACGATCATCTGAATTACAGGTTTGTAGGGATAATTTTAGTGTCGTTAGCGTAAGTCGAGCACTAAATCTAGCTTTTAGGTGTACTTTTTGCCTTTACTTCTTAACTTGCAAGGTCCACACTTAACAGTTTAGTAGTTCACTGCTTAAAATATTTTAAGAAATCCTAGACTATTTTCGCCTTATACCAGCAATCTCACATCATTTTCCTACCGTCTCCAGAGAAGGGGAATGGGGTATGCCCCGAGTCAGAATGGGACCGTCATCCTACAACACCCATCCCCCGCCGCCACCCGCTGGTGCGTTCTACCCTCAACCATACAGCCCTGTGTCTCCCACTTACCCTGCCTCCCCTGCCTACTATGGAGCACCCGGGTAGGTTTATTGTATAGTCAATACTTGTAAAGTGATAAGGTGATATGTTGTTCGCTGGTCTGCTATCGTTAAATCGTGTTTTTGATTATTAGTTTCTGCTTTCCTAAGGCTGCTAATTTGGTTGTTTGTTTATGTTGATAATTTTTTCTCCAGAGTAAAAAAGAGTCGCTAGAGTCTTAGAATGTGTGCTGACTATATTTACACTCATTTCTACCAGAATGCAACAGCAGTACGCCTACCCCAGCTACCCGCCCTCTCCTGCCTTTGTGCCCGGACCGCCTAGTCCCTACGGCTTCATGCCTTACCCTCCTGCTGGAGCTCCGTACACGCAACCTCCCATGTTCGCCCCTGGATTTCAGTATGGTAAGAATTTTAATTAGATTATTTCTTAGATATATTACTTTGTCTATATCCTTTTGGCGGTCGGTGCTCACAGCTGGCAGGATTTACGGGAAATTTAATTTATTTGTCAGTTCTACTTTAACGAACCTAAATTTTCTCAGGAATGGGGTACCACCCCCACCAGCCTACTCCAGTGCCGTTCTATCACCCCCAACCTACATATCCTGGAGTTCCCGAGCCCCCACCCGATAGCGACGTAAGGGCCATTACTTGTTCTTCTAGCAAGAGAATAGTTTTGCAGGGAATAATTTTTATTGTTTTGGCACCTTTAAATGCATCATTTTGATTACTGGATCTCATGCTGGAACCAATTTTGTAGATATCTAGACCAGAAAATTGTTGCAATAACGAATAACAACTGTGGACTACCGCTTGCAAAAAGGAAAATAAAGTTATAACTTTTGAACAAGATAAAATTTCCACAGTCCAAATGGGAGGGCGGCCACACTAAGCCCCGGAACAAACATGAGAGAAAAAAGGCAGACGCAGAGTATGACGGCCAGTTCTATCACGGAGATTTCTATCAGTCTTCTGAGACTTCTCCTACATCTCCTAAACCTGGGGGTGATCCCTATCTTGCGCAGCCGTAAGTTGATAACCTCCTGTCTTTGTTTCTTGTGATGAACTTAAAGTTATGAAATGTTTCTTACTTTTTTAAAACCATCTGTCTCGCTAATTAAGCTGCAAAATGTAGGAACTTGTTTTTCATTAACTTGAAAAATATACTTGCATACTCCAGATTTGACTTAAGCTAAAACAAATCATTACCAAATTATTACTTCAGAGGGAAGCCCAAACCTAAACTAAAATACAGCGTTTCACCAGGTACGATGTCGATTGATAAATTATTTTCTACATATAAACCTAAGTAGTTACAGTCTAATAAATAGACATAATTACTTTCATATGAATTAAGACATATTTTCTAATATCCTAATATATCTCTAATTACTTGAGCATGGTGTACGCAAGTGTTTCCAACTTCCATAATCGTATCTAGATAGTATCTTGATCAAACCGAGCTGGATATAAATTTGTAAATTTTCAGGGGGAACGCATTACTATCACTGACCGAACTTAACTTAATCTGGGATGAAAAATGATTGGAAACAAATGCGAATGCTATAAAAACATCTTAATGAACGATAATGACAAAACGATTTTTTCTTGTGGTTATCTATTATCTAAGCCTGTTTTTGATGTTTGATGGTAGATTTCAGAATTTAATCGGTGGACCAAAACAAACGGGTTGTCAGTGGGGTAACGTTGTAGGTCTAGCCAATAGGGCGCCCCTCGGCATTAGAAGGCGCTCCCAAGTGGCGCCCCTGGTATAAGGGCTTACTGGGAGCAATTTGTGAAAATATGGCCGGAAAATCTAAGTAAATAGTGAAGTTATTTAACCAAATTCGAGATTTTGCTAATTGCACAGTTATGACGGCGCCCTCCGGCGTAGCCGGGGCTGCCGGGGCATCGTTACGCCGCTGTGTTTTGTCGGTTATCAGATTTATGGGACCTGTGGTCGGACAATTGCATTTTTTCCTTATCAAGCGCATCTAGTAAACTTTCGTATAAAAGTGAACTAAGATGATTGCTTCAATTTTGGTACAAAATATTTTTGAAAATGTATAGAAAATATTAAGGTGTCGCATCGTGTATTTTGATCGTAGGACTGAATCCATTACCCTGGCCCTAAAAGTCTGTCAGGTATTTAGTGCGTGGGCATTACAGCCATTCCGGTTGCCTGAGTAACTAATTTTCAATTCCTTAGTTTAAATTTAGCGAGGTCACGGTTGCTCACATAGGTACCCATCCGATTCATTTTCCTGAAACTGAAATCAAACAACATAAAGCTCTTTATATTATTTATCTGCAAAGTAAGAAGTTTGTTTTGGTCCAACGAATATAGTTATAGTTTAATTAAGCTTTAATAATTTAATGTGGATTTGTTATGCTTTAATTTTAAAAGCAGTGAACTCAATAAAATGACCCGCCCAAAATGATTGAATAAATGAATGCGACCCTGTTCAATGCAAACGACCCTCATTGAACCGATGTAACTTTACTTTTTGAAGTTTATGGAAAGTACATTTTTTATAAAAGCAGCTGTACATAGGAAATATTGCGATCTGAATTATCAAAATTTCTAGTATATGGTTATTGAATTATTTTGTATCACTGAAAACTGTTTCCATGTCATTTTCAAGTTCAGTCTAACATTATTCCTTAGTTACCGGCGTTTCGCCGTGTCGCCATTTGAGCGAACACAACTACAAAATAAAAGAAATCCTTTGTAAAATGTAAATAAGATCCGTGATAGGAATTACCATGAACAACACAAAATGATAAAGTGCATGTGCAATGCCCGTCTCAATTCGCAATTCCAGACTATCGATTCGTCAATTGCCAGTTACACAGAAACATATGTTGTGCAAACTAAGATAAAGCACCTAATATAAGACCCAGCTCATAATCAACTCGCTAGAAACCCTGATTTTTAGATTTTGGTACGTGTATAGCTTAATGCCTACTTGAAGCTGCAGGAATGCATAACTGTATGGCGCGGTGCAATTTTACTTCCAAAAGTACTCTGAACAACATTCTATTTGATCACGTGACCATGCACGCGCCCATGTATGAGTTCGGCGCGTGCTCAGTCGGACAGATAAGCTAGCCCATCAGTTTTCAGTAGATGCATTCGAGAATCTTATCCACTTTTGGGACGCTGGAAACGGTAGATTCTCACCTTTTAACGGGATTGACATAACCTAGGTGGTAGATATGGTCCCCGTACCTTAAAAAGCATTGCTGTGCTTTTGGTTCATGAAATGAACAAAAGTGAACCAAGTTGTCCAAATGGCCCCTCTAATTTCCCTTCTGGACATCCTAGGGGTCTCAAACTTTGCAGGGACACTCCTTATAAAGATACAAACCGATTCCAAGTCATGTTGGGCAACTGTCAGTTTTGCTGTTATCTAGCGCAGCCACGTAAAAGCGTGGCAAAGTTAAGATGACTGACTAATAAGTTGGGCCAAGCTGTTTGGTCCAATAAGTATGTCTGACCGCCCTTGTGGTCCAATTCGTTTTGTAAAATGCAACTTTTGATAAAATCAAAAATCGACGTGTTTGGCTAAAACCACATTTTTAGACGAACATTCCACCAATGCCGTGAAAGCCCTGCTCGGGATTAAAGGGAAACCGCCGGCTCCCTCCAAAATCAACCCAGTATCAACACCATTCATTCCCACTCAAGTAAGTCTAGATGATTCTATACGCCCCCAAGAGCATCCCTTGATCATTCTTGAGAGATTTGCTGGAGGTCATTAGAGTAAGGCTTGCGGGTGTTAACTTAGCTTCACGCTGTACATGCGAGCCGGTTAGTGGCTATGTTCAATTTATGTTAAATCTATGTTAAATGTATTGACCTGATAGGAACAATGACCGTTGTTTTCCTCAGGTGTTCAGCAAAGCAGCTGCCTCTGTCCAAGGGGAGCCTTCTCTCAAAGCAGCCCTTAACGCCCTGCCTACGGCAGCACCTGTCCCTCCCACTACCGTGTCCCAACATGAATCTGGTAGAAGTGGAGGAGAAGTGAAGTCCAAATCGGATCAGCTAAAAGCGATTCTAGCTGGTAACCCACAACGAGCAGCGCATAAGAACAGTAAAAAATATGTTCCCAAAAAGTCAACGAAGTCGTTGGGAATTGATTTTTCCAAGAGGCCCAAAAAAGACAATTAATAAGGCAGTTTGTCCTATCCTTATTGTTTGCTGCATGGTTTTTAGAATTTGATTTCGGAAGGTGGTAATTACATCCTTCCTTGAAGGGAGAGTATAGTTGTGAATGTGTAATTTAAACTGACACAATACAGTGATTATAGATAAAATCAAATACCAACATTACATCAATTGCTGAACTTGAACAGACTTTCTGAAAACAGATTTTCTGACAACAACTTTTCTGACAAAACAGGATATTTTAAAGATGAACTGTTTTGTCTAATGTTTTTGAGCTGACATATTAAGAATTTAAATCTTTTGAATGTTAATTCTTTAATGTTTGAAACGAAAGTTTTGTCGAAACCTTGTCCTTACGAAATATATCTTTTGCCTTGTTTACACCAATACAAAACAAAAGGTTCTGGTCAGCAAATGTATGCGATTTTGTTTTGGTTTTTTATTGGCGAGTTGGTTTACAGAATATGTATTTAACATTCGGTTATGCTAATAATGTCGCCTTGTCCAGAGTTTTGGTATGAGTTCGGTTAACCATAGAACTGTGGCCAGCATATTTTCAATCTGCCTTACGTAACGTAACAATCGACGTGAAATAATTTCCCAAACACAGCATAAGAAAGTTGGTCATCACTTTAGTAAAGGCAGTTTTTCGTCAGTTTATTGTTGTCTGACTTTGTCCGACCCTCATTCTAAGCGAGAAGACAATAAAATGTCGGGAGGTCGCGCGCTGCTGTACAAGTTTAATGGCGAACGTTAAGTTTCCATTTACATTCGTCATCAATTTGGAATTATTCGATGAAGCATTTATATTATATATGATCCAGCCTATTTTATCAGTTTATGAACAACGCAAGGATCGAGATCAAACCTGTCCATTAAACTGATTGAACTGATTGAAGTCCTCTGTTTTGTCGTGATCATCAAAATGTCGTGACATGCAATTCATTTTATCTTTATGAGAACATCACCGTTAAAAAAACAACGTATTGATTAATGATGACTGTGAAGTGTGAATACTTTTCCAGCTCAACTAATTTCTGCAAAAGATTCCCTGATTTTTGCTC
This sequence comes from Mnemiopsis leidyi, assembly GCA_000226015.1. Taxonomy (NCBI): domain Eukaryota; kingdom Metazoa; phylum Ctenophora; class Tentaculata; order Lobata; family Bolinopsidae; genus Mnemiopsis; species Mnemiopsis leidyi. The sequence goes on from JH157143.1 coordinate 9,280, forward strand.
AGTGAGCAGGTCGGCGTTTTTCAGGAATCAGGACAATTTAGCATTAAGTTTCTGTGAATCATGTGCTCTGTGAAGATAATAAAAGTGTTGTGGAATATTCTCCATTGTCGTGCTGTACAACTACATATCTTTGTTACCACGTAGCATTGCAGCGAACACAGTTTAACATGCTCCCCGCGACTTTTAAACTATGAAACCCTAAAAGTTGTTCCCTGTCTTATCGAACACTAATTATGCCCAAATGATATAATCCACTGTGCAGAGAAGTATCTTGGTATGACACACTACTCAGTTGCTTTTTCAGATGGTCCCTTCCAAGCGACCTGTCTGATAGAATTTACCTCCCTTTTTATTCCTGCTAATCTGTAAACATTGCTCTAACCTCGTTCGCGTTCTTTCCATTGAATTTGAAATCATATTTATGTCTCGTAGATCACATCGGAACGGAAAAGATTGCCAATATACCTATGATGTTTTCATCGCTCATGGTCATGATGATCAATATTCACAAGACGGGATATTAAAACGAATTGAGTTTAAATTCTCTGTTGATTAGTCGATAAATTGCCGGAAATTAACGTTTAACTTCAAATTTGCAGATGGCTGAGAGATGATTTGGCGTTACTTCTTCCCCATTAGGCTGTGTGAAATTGAACTCCATCACAATTTATGTTTAGCTTTGAAAGTGCGTCATGAATTTTTCCTTGTTAATCGTAAACTTGCTTTCACCTGAGACATTTTATATTCGGTGATAGATTTGTGAGTATTCTTTTCGTTCTCACAATCTTAATCCTATGCATGAACATTTTAAGTACGGAAAAAAGGTCTAATGAAACCCTGGCAAGGGGACCGAGGACGACAGTTTTTCCCCAAGCGCGCTTGCCTGCTTATAAATATAAAATTATTGCCTAAGTTAAATTTTTGCCGCAAAAAGATATGATACTTTAAGTTTGAACATACTCAATGAAATTGATGCAATAATTATGATATATCATTGGTTATAGAATAGTGAATAATGTGTTTCGTCCAAAGTCGCAAATAATTGGTATTTACGCAACAGATAAACACACCATAACATAATTCATTAATGATAAGAGATACTATTCTCATTATTCATATCATTAGAGATACTTGTCTTTGCTCATACCTATCATAATACTTGTTCCAGAAAATTGTGCTTCAGCTTCTTTGTTCTTTTTGTGTTGGAGTAGTAAACTAACGAGTTAACATCTGGAATCTGCCATGCTCAATTGTTTGAAAATGGATCAATACCGGTCTAAAAGTAAAAGTAGACAAAATCATTCCTTGCCCTGCCTAATGATTGCTTGCCCTGCCTAAGAGCTAGAAAAGTTCTTTATATGTTGGAAACAATGCCTTTGAGATTGAATGTAGAAGCGAGGTCAATACTCATGAAATGAACATATTGTTTGCCGTCTTGTCAGTAAAAATAATCCTTTAATAAATTCATTTTTCAGTTATTCAAGCCGATATAGTGACTTGATTGTCTGTCTTATTAATTGTATTTGCAATAGAGTATAGACATAATTCATTGTTGGCCACATAAGTCTTAACAGTCTGTTTGATTTGATTATAATTATTATTTAATTTGATTATAATTATAATATAGGTGGTTTAATTTAAATTTAACTTTAACTGTAAGTGAGTTTATCTTCTTAATCTTAAAGTACTTCATATTGTCGTCCTATGACCCATGACTGATGACTAACACTGCACTGTTCGATGGATTAAGATCTCTTCATTTAATCTTATTGCTCATAACAATATATTGTTAACTATTATGATGGCATGGGGCTTGTTAACATTAACCTAGCCGTCGAGACCTCCATTTGAGATTCACTAGTATGATTATTTATCATGATTACGCCTTATAATAATGATAATTGCTAATAGAATAATTGCTTGAAATAGTTTCTTGTAAGGATTATAAGTAATAATGTACTGTACAGATCTTCCTGTCTCTTGACTATGTTTTCACGTATGGCTGATTGGATCGTCCCTGCCCAGTGCCCACTGCCCAAAATTCTATTTGAGCCAAATCTGCGTACCCATCCCCACTCCCCAGTGCTGCATAATTATAACCGGAGTTGCATTTAGTTTTAGCATCTTAAGCACGGCCACCAACATGTGTGAACAGCCGACTCGCTAATTAATGATCTTCTCTGTGAATATCGCAATGACAATCGTATCAACGGTAACTAACGATTACCAGCACAACGGTGTCAAGGTGGGTTGTAAGTAAATGAACGCTGACAGGAGCCGCCTAGTGCCACCTCAATCCTTTAATGAGAAGAATCGTGATCATTGATCAGCTCGGACGTTCTTAGTCTTAGATATGCTCTTACGATTGTAATCTTGTCGAAGGTTTCAAGATTGCTATCGCCATCGGCAATATCAACAGGTTTCCATCTAGTCTAGACCCACTACCTAGTGTTACGGCTGTCGATCTCATTCTATATCTTGTTTTTCTAATGAAAGCAGCAGTACGACTACCAGTACCACTGGCATTGTCACAATTACGCAAATATAGGTCTCTGTTCGCAACATATAATTATAACTATGTACTTCAATACTATTTAGCATTTCTACATGCACATTAAGACTTACGGCCACATTAAGACATTAGGAATTGCACACCAAGGTTTACTCAGTTCTAATTATGACAATGATTCTCGTTATTTCGTGTTTGTTATACTTGTAAGCATTTTGAGGTCTAATGATCTTAAACTCGACCGACCATCGGCTCTAACGACTACCGACCTTAAGGAACCCCCCAATGCTTACTAAGTTATACCAAGTGGATTATAAGTGTGTTTCTAAATTTAGGGACTGATTTCCTAATTTTAGTTAACTTGAACTTCAAGTTTTTTAAAAGATGGAATTGGTTCACAACGTGAGACAAATATCCACGTGGTGCAACTGTAAAGTCTAAGTTTTAACTTTGATAATAATATGTGCTCATGCTCTACTGCTCTACAAGTTGTTGAAGGACATGCCATCACACTTATGTACAGTATGGCGACCATCCTACACCAAATTCCCCTCTCCAACCTTGGCAAAAACAAACTTAGGGCAGCTTACGGGACACTTTGAGCTGAAGTATCACTTAAATAATTACAAATACAAACCTTAAAGCATCTCGAAAATATGTCCCAACTGCTCAATGGAGGAGGAAACTATGAACCACTTCATCGGACAATGTCCTATGTGGTTCAATAGAAGAGGCCGCTTTTTCAACTGCTATTTCGCAAGCGTCTCTGAGATAGCTGACCTTTTTCACTAAAGAAAATAGTTGGCTAATAGTATATCCGCTCCAAAAATCGCTTCAACCAACAGTGATTGGCAAAATCTAAAAGTGGAACCTTCAGAGATACCAAAAATTTTAAAAAATACATGACCGGGGAGAGAAAAAGGCCGCTTTGGCCTTATCTTGTGATGGCGCCCACTAAGTGCCATATCTCCCTACTAAGAAGAAGAAGTTCTACAAGTATAATTGTCCTATTATAACTGCATATATGCTTCGTCGAACTTTGCCTCTGTTTCATAAAGTCTTCCTGATTGTGATACTTATAGTTATAGCAAAAACTGAAAGTACAATTTATGATAGCGATAGTATGATCAATGCATGCATATTCCTTGAATATCGTCATAATCGTAATATCAGCATATAGGTTTTGTATACTGATTGTATCACGGTTATCCAGTTGGTACAGTCACAGATAACTGTTACGTAGCTGCGCCTGCATGATCAAATCCAAGATCATCAAATCAGGTCGGTGACGTCGTATAATTAGCGAGGACCCTTGAAAACCTCTTCAATCGGTTACACGTGCAGTACATCCCGATTATTTGCTCTTAACCTTGACTGGGACTCTGCAGAGCAAAATCAACTTGTACTTATTCTACCCTCACACCTTTGACCTTAAACTATTATATTTATAGTGGCATTGCATCTAAAACCTTTCATAAATTATGGTATGTCACCAATGCTTTAACTTTGAAATTGAATACAAGTAAAAGTAGATTAACTTGATTACTATAACCGATAATCCCAGTTCCTCACGTTTTCCCCCATTAAACTGAACGATGAACATTAATGACCATTAATGTCAGAAAGCAATTGGACTAATGCGATGGTTGGACTTGGAGTCTAATTATAATAACCCTTATCCAAGTCCAACCATCGCATTAGTCCAATTGCTATGAGATTATTGCATTTTTCATTGAATCTTTAGGTATCTTTTTTAACACTGTGCCGCCTTTTCCTTTTTTCGTCTGTTTTTAAGCATATTCCTTTCATTAAAGTTAAACCAAATTATGGCTGCACTGAACGAGGAAGTTAGCATTTTGGAATTTATTAGACGTGAGAGAATGTAATGTCGTTATTTGTTCTCAATATTACGCTTTGTTTTATCTCTGCCACTATTATTACGTACAAATTCAGTGTTACGGAAACTGATAAAACTAGAAGTTAATCCTCCATCCCCTCCATCTCGAAACTGTGTCGGCTCATCAAGATTCACCATGAGTAGTGTTACTGCACTGTTAGATCTCTACCAAAGTTGCCTAATGATAATGATAATTTCAGGTCCATTATCTAATTTAAATGACTAAATGTGAGCCCTGATCGCACAGTCACACTGTTTCGAGTTGTAATTCTATTCATGGTCATCAGTCATACTCACAGTGGTTGGACGAGGTATCGTGCTTTATCGCATCAAACAAAGAACATGTTTGAGTTTCCATATGAATTATTAGTCCACTTCTAATTATTAGTCTGAGTCGTAGAAATCATTAGTAACTTCCTCAAATAATTTTGTTATCAACAAATTACAAAATTCGTCGCCGTACAAAGTCTTTATCTTGAAATGTTATAATCTGGATTCAGGATAATCTTTAATATAAATATAAAGTCTTATAGCTCTGTTCATGTTAGACCACCATCTCCAAGACGATTACAAACTCAGCTAAGTCGTACATATTTACACCCAACAGTACCAGCACTGCTCCTCTCAGTTCCTCTCTGCCAGGTGTGAGCAGCTTGACCACACCGGATAGCCCTCACCACACCTCACCACACCAACAAACCATTTAAAACTACGGACTGTAATTTTGTTACAGCTCCAATCTTATTCAGTCCGTAATTTATATGCTAGGCGGTGTCCAGATTTACTTCATATTTGTGAGCGTCTGTCTGTAGTAAGACGTGTTTTGAGGTGCTTAGATTTAGAAATAGAAGTTGAAACCGGCGATTATATAGTGACTGGAACAGAGAAAATCCTGAAATCTTGCTCTCTACTACACCATAATCTCGTGTTTAACACCACGGTAAGATTGCTATAATACATATGATATGGCTGATACCAGATGTTTTATGTTTTAGGGCAAAATCAAGTATCCTACCCTATTCCTGATCAGGCTCATTGATCGCGTGTCTACTAGATAAAAGAAGTTTTTGCTACAATTGTCGACATAATCATATCACATCTGGTACTATAACATAGTCAACTCTTTAAGTTAATTGCGCAATGACAATGTCTGTGAATGATAAAACTGCGACAGTTTTACCTGGGTACCCCAGTCCTTGTTGTCGGCAACAACATGAGCAGGGATTTTAGAGAACTAGCTATAAATCTAAATCAACGCTCGTTCACGACAGTGCGATCAACCGTTTCTATTTTTATTTTCGCATCACTGGACATTATTGTAATTACTAATGGCCGTATATCCTTTTGCTGCATGCAGTTTTCTTTATTAGTTCATTGATTGAGTAAAAGTCAGTGTGGCGTAACATGGTATTTTTCCTCACCTGCTCTCTCACATCAGTAATATAGTACTACTACTAGTAGTAAAGTACCTGTGGGAGATGCTGAAGATAGGCTCAGAGATAGGCTGTTGGTAAATGGTGCTCTCGCAAAGTCTAAACGGTCGGGCGTTGCAGGGGTTCATATTGATGATATAGCCTGGGATATCAGATGCATTGCATGGTTACCTTTAAGTACCATAGTCATACCGCCATTGCCCCGTACTCGTAGTCATAATACTTATCATGGCCCTTGAAATTTGTTTCAAATTTGTTAGCACCTGCACTTGGAGTCAAATGCTATCAAATCTAAAATCATTTCCATAACTATCACAATTGCTCCAAAAGCTAGTATTCGTAGTCGCCTTTCATTGCACCTGTATCATAAAGAACATATGATTTCTTTGTCCTATATTACTATTAGCAGATATCATAATCATACACAGTCAACTAAATTGTATTCTTTCAGTTATAGTTTTATAGGATATCCTTTTGTTATTAATACGCTTATATGATCAGTATCCGTGGGTATGGAATATATAAATATAGCAGATTAAAGTATTGAGTGGCCTTAACTGATTTCTAATCGCTCATTTTCCTCCATCACCCGAGAAACCACAAACGATCCTTATAAACTTTAAATAATTATTCTTTAGGCATCCCACATTTGTGATTTGGAAATTAACCGCCGCATGCAAATCAATCTTATATGCCGCCGTGATCTGCAGTATATCTAGGAGCTCATACTCCATACTTGCATCTTAACGAAAATATTGAATATATCATGATCCCATCACTTTCATAGCTCCACTGTGTTACTTTTTTGTAGTACCATGAGTACCAGAACCAGCACTACTACTAGTACCAGTACCAGTACCAGTACCAGAACCAGTACCAGTACCAGTACCAGAACCAGTACTACTACTAGTACCAGTACCAGTACCAGTACCAGTACCAGTACCAGTACCAGTACCAGTACCAGTACCAGTACCAGTACCAGGTACCAGTACCAGTACCAGTACCAGTACCAGTACCAGTACCAGTACCAGTACCAGT
>JH157143.1:37938-56472 GCA_000226015.1 Mnemiopsis leidyi
GGCTTTTTTGCGTCACTTCCCGAAGGGTGTCAGCATCGAAGCCTTGCCTCCCGCTTGGGAGTTTGGGTGCTGTTTACGACTGAGACCAGTGCCATGTCGTCTGCGAACCCTTGCAGGTCACAGGGCAACTTGTCCCTGGTGTACTCGAGAAGTTCGTTCAGCACTAAGTTCCATAGAAAGGGAGAGAGTATCCCCCCCTGTGGACATCCCTTCTTAATCTAAGATGATTAAATTAGAGGTTTTATAAACAAACATTCACCCTATCCAAATAAGCCATAGCGATTTCTTCCAGCTTTTAAATCATTTAAACACTTTTCAGTTTATTCGTCATCAACTTACAAATTGTGATAGGGTGGAAATGAAAAAACAGAGATTAAATAACGTCCTAAAATAGGAACCCCCCTAACTTAGCGCGGACTTCCAAGTTCCATTCGTAACAATAATATGATGTCTCTCTCTCTCTCTCTCTCTCAGTTGACATCAACACAGGACTGTATATTCAACTTACTTCTTTACCAGTTAGCTAGCTTTATAAGTTATCAATTACACGTCAGATTATTCCAAATATGGTCACAGTTAGAGTACAGCTAGTATCGCGTTACAAGGCCGGGTTGTCTTATAACAGTATCACGAGGACCCTGTCTAATTGGTAGGAGCCTGTCACGTGCACGGAATCAAACACCGTGATTGGTGGGTCGGGAACACGTGTGATGATGTCGCGTTTCCCATTGGTTGGAAGATCGGTTTGTTCTAGTAAGTGATTGGTAGGCGGCGCGGCGTCTACAGTATCTAATTGGTTCCTTTGTATTCTATAAGAGAACAGTCAATCATATGTAGCAGAGAGCTCGCATGTACACACTGCCCAGGCTTACTGTATATAACATTAATTTATTACAACTAATTGAGTAGCATCCTATTGGTCATCTAGGTGTCACGTGACTCAAATGCGAATATGTCGTTGGTCGTCATGGGAACACACTCAAAGCAGATTGGTCGCCAGGAGGTCACGTGACCTGACTTGTTCCTGCTAAAGTTTAATAAGTTTTACATTATTGTTAATATTTTATTATATAAGCTGGCGTGTCATGTGTGTGTATGTATGTGTAATAAAGCCTTGTTCGTTGTAACTCATGTGGAAAGTAAATTGAAGAAATTGTTGATTGTTGAACTTAGTAGTGTGACTCCACGTTATGTATGTGTAAATAATTTAATCTTGCCTTTTTCAAAAGGGCGATTTTACCTTTTCAAGTAATTACCAATGGACGGCAAGTGCAATTAGGCCATATTCACGCTGCTGATTATAGATCTGCCTTTAATTTTAGCAATAAAAGAGCAGTACATTTCATCCAAAGTTGAAAACAAAAAAGTATATTGTAAAATCAATTTGTGGAAGTAAAAATTGGTGTGTACGCGGGAAATATTTTATTGGACTTACTGAGCAGTATTATCAGAGCGGGTGAGATAATTTAAGTAAATATTTGGACCACTAGTACTTTTAAGGTAATCCGACCCGATAAAAAGGTCCCTAAAATTGCTATAATTGGGCAAATCAAATTGATATACAACACCATCTGCGAGGGAAACCAAGCTTTTTAATTGGCCAGCTCAGTGTCACGTGACAATTTACATTCCCCTAATTGGTCGGAGAGAAATCGGGCGATGTTATTGTAAGGGCTATAAATTACGGGGAAGTCTCACGGTGTTTTCTTACTTAACCTCTTAAATCTATCTCAGTAATTGGGGGAGAATGAAATATCGCTGAGAGCGGCAAGCGACGACTGGGTGGTCCGGTAGGAGGGTGTAACCCATAGTAATGCTGTCTACCTCGGTGTGGGACTAGACTGCGGAAATAACACTGAGATGATGCCCCTTATATTCAATACTTACACTCACGGATTTTAACTTACACATATCTTACACATATTTTAAGTTACACTGGTGTTAAGAACTGGTGTTAAGAACTGAACTTACATCGTGGTAACTCAAACCGGTAAAACTTTTAGTCAACATGTCAACTTCACAGTTTACTTAGTAAACTGTGTAAATTATGTAATATGTACAAATTTGAATGTCAGCTAATTTGGCGAGATTTGTTGTTTCTATTTTTGTGTGGGATTCAAGAAATTAAGAAAAGACAAAATACTTATTCAACAATGACATAAAATTATTCCATTTTGAAAAATGAATTTATCAGTTTATTAGTTAGTCATCAAACTCAGCGAGAAACTTTGTTCAAGTAATTGAGTCACATATTCCACCATTTTTGTGATTTGTGACCCCTCCCGAAAAATATCGTTCCCTGTAATGTCCCCAATTTTACTTGGAAAGTAACACAAAGTACACTCTATTAGAAGTTCAGACGGAATGAATCAGGAAACATGTAGCTGATGACAGCGAGGCAGAAGCGTATGTGCTGTACAACTTTAACTTTTCAATTTAACCCTGGAATATTGTGAAAGGAATTTCATGAACGCTGTGTCCGATGAGTTGAACTCATTAATTTCTTTGTGGAACTATTTTTAGCGTGTTAGGAGCAATATAGCAAAATTACTAGAATGTAAATTTTGTTTTGAGCAAAGTTTCGAATGTAACTTTTGTGTTAAAATATTTGATATGACTTGTTACCTTAAATCCAATTATATCTTTTTAACTAACTTTAAACTGTTTGTCTCATGAAAAACTAAATCCGTAGACTCTAACAACAGACGAACATAAGTTCGTCTTCCATGATCTAGTATTACAGTGAGCACTTAACCCGGGTACCATAAATAAGTTTAGTGTTAAGGAAATTAAAACTTCCTTTCCTCTCGTAGACCAGGAAGAATGAGACATTCTGACCGTAAGCGATGAGTTGGGGAAATTTATGAACTTTTAAGATGTCAAGTATCCGAGGACAATTCCATAAGTTTAAGGTTGGATTCAGCGTCCGTAACAGTTAAGGAAAAAATTCTCAAGCGTCGACAATGGATAACTTTTAAAAAAACTTTTAAACCAAGTTACCCTCAGCCTAATGAACTTATATAAAGATATTGATACAGTAGATTGCCTGATATACATAGACCACGATATGACAAATAATAGCCTTTATGGCAATATAGAATTCTGTATGGTAAAAAACTTGTCAGAAATGTTTAAAATGCCGAAATCAAGCGAAATCCCCTCCAACGTAGCAAACTTCGCAGGGCTATATATACAATTTATGGAAAAGCTAAGCGTACATTCCCCTAGTTTTACACTGACTAACAATTGCAATAGAAATCTATTCGTTAGCTTTAAACTTATTTACGAAGGCCAAGAAGGCTAACTTTTACTGACACGTCTAGGCATAGTAACGTGTCTCGCTGTAAGATCAGACATTTGCTTCGTCGCTAAAATTGTAAACTTAGCGGCCACCTTTACTACCTATTTTTAGTAATATATTATATATATATATATTATATCTATATTATATATATAAATATATATATATATATATTTACATATTATATTTACCTTTAAATCTGTGCAAAAATTCTTGCCGAAAGACCCGTGGTGTGTTTACTCCATTAAAAACGTGAGAAATTCGAGAAGTGATTGAGTTAGTGTTGTCCAGGAATACCAATAAACTAATTAAGGACGCACGAATAATAATCTTTGAATAATGAAAGTTGATAGAAATATGTTAAATTGGCTAAATTACAGCAAATTTTTCTTATTTGCTGTGTAAATATAAGGTTAATTAATGGGAGGATAGACCCTCAACTGTTTCCCTGCAAAAATAGCAAGCTTCAAAATCAGCGATTAACGCGATCGGAAAGGTAAAAATTCTAGTTAAATACTAAAATAATATATACACTTACAGTACTCAATGCTGTGTCTCTAACTTTAAATAATTCTATGAAATTTATTACGACCAAAATTTCGATAATATTGTGGGTCTTTAATTTGGTACATCATCGACTTTGTGGTGGTTGCAAAAGGCATCCACGTCCATTTAGTTATATTTCATAACATTTTAATTCAATATTTCCTCCCACACACAATCACTAAAAGTACGATATATTTATACTGGCTCGATGAATATATTAAATTTTATTATACAGGAAGCTCATACCAGGCCGTTCTCTACAAATGGCAAGTGTGTAAATAAAACAGTATTTATTAAATGTATTGCAGGGCGAGTGTGATAATAATGCTGTGCCACCGTGATGTACAAAATATGAAAAGGTTTTGAGTTAGTGTAGGAATGTCATGTTGGAATTATTTATATTAGATGTGTGGGATGTTCTATAAGATCGTGATCATGAGACGTGACGATAAATTTGATAGATAATAAACCTTTACTCCGAGTAGCAGTAGGAAAGGTAAATTCTACTCTAGCGCTCATTTTAATTTCATTACGAATCGCCGTACATTTTACCGTGCAGTTACAGTCCAATAGTTAAATCAGATTTAAAGTGGAATTTATATATAGTCTTACTCACTTTAATTAACTTCTACGCTTCCTTAACATCCAATGATATAAAACTGAGCGCGATTCGCGAAGCACATAATATAACGTAGTGTGTAAATTTAATGTTCCAATTCAACGTGCTAGATAGATTGTTCTCCACGACAAGATATCAATGTTATCTAATGAAGATTTAATAAGTACGTGCATTTAAAGATTTTGAGATTATTTTTGTGCTCAAGCTTGTGATATTTTTACACGGAAAGATTAGATTGGCTTACAATTGCTAAGTTATTGAACAGCACTGTCTTGATCATTAAAGTGAGTAAGTGAGTCAATTGTCGTAAAGAATTATATATCTTTAATCCCTGTTTGTCAACAAAGAAGCCTAACTGATGCATGATTAATACAACTTATCTTATTTCATGAGTAAAACTTTATAATAAGTCAGACGGACGATTGTTGTCAAACAAAAATCACTTTAAAGGACGTTTATTCTCCTATTATTACTCAACATTATTACTCAACTTTCGCACCTTAGTAAAGTAAAACACAATCGCAAAACTTACTTTTATCATTGTTGTCTATGAGGTCCTCTTTAGTAGGACTAGTAACAGACGAAACAGGGGTAACAACGTTGTAAAGGTTACTGTTGTTCTCGACTGGGTTAGAGGTTGTGTCGTTGTTGAATACTGTGTTTCCCTGCTGCAACAAAAAACGGTTTTTTAAGGATTAACTGGCATTAGAAGAGGAGACAGAGAGCAATAGTTGATAAATATAGAAATGAAACTTGTTGACTAAGCATCGCATGATGATAATAACGATTATGACTACATGATTAAATAAGTGAAATAAGTAGTTTAATAAACATAAAAAGCCCTAAAAATAAGGACAAGAAGGAGTTGTTGCGGCTCACCTGAACCAGACTCTCAACAAGGGACTGTGTAAGTTCTGTGATCTCGTTTATCTCACTGATAGATGTGATGTTTGAGAGGTTATTAAGGAGATTCTGTGTCGCCTCGTCCGCCGTGGTAGGTGGTTCCGCGCTGCCGATTCGAGATGCGTTAAGCGAATTGTTGCTTCGCGGCGTGCTCATATCTGGAGATCTAGATTCTGCTTCACCAGGCTCGACCTTGATGTCAGGCTCGATATTAGCACCTTCCCCTTGACTAGGACTGGTTTCAGAACACTTGGCAGAGACTTCCTGAACAGCCGCATTACAAATCTCCTCCAGTTCTTTAGACAACTGTGATTGTATCAGGTCCTCGTCATCCAGGGATGGTGGGTGGTGCGCAGCTGCCGCGTTGCCATGGTTATCTCCGTTAGATTGAGCTAACATAACGATGGGAGGTACTGCCGGGGGAAGAGGCGGAGGAGGAGGTGTGGGTTCTGTAGTATGGTTGGGGAAGATGGAGGGTGGTCCCGAGTGGAGACGCTTTCTGGTCAGGTTGGAGAGGTTGGAGAGGGAGGTTGGAGGAGAGGGTGGTGTCAGGGGCTTAGCTGAAATGTTCAGATTTGGTAGACGAGAGATTTGGTTGATTTGGTAGATTTTGTAGATGTGGAGATTTGGTAGCTGTGCAGATTTATTAGATGAGAGACTAGACCATATTTTGGCGATTTTGTAAATAACTTGTATGGAAATAAGGAAACATATTAAAGCGCTTTAAAAAGTTTGAAGATTTACATCCTACGAATGAAAAAGTTTAAAACCTACCGTTGTTTTGTCTGTTGCTAAGGTAGTCAGCCACGTCACTGAGACTCAACAGACAAGCGGAGAGGATGCTACTCAATCTGTTGCTAGGCAACACGTGTCCTGCAATGTGAATGTGTGCGTGTCACGTGACTTATTACTGAAACACGTGCCTGATTGCTTGGATTGAGTCCAGGGGAACAGGCTTATACTGATTGATTGAAGGTTACAGCTGGATTTAAAATGGGATTTTACGGTTGAACGAAATCTGATTCAGCAATGATTTAAAAAAGTGTTTTGTTTGGGGATGTGGATTATTGGATGATATTCTTGGAAATAAAAAAATTTAGGTTGTCTCCATATGTACCTGCTGTGTCCAGAACACTCATCTCCAACTTCATGGCTGCCTCCATGTGTCCATCACTGTACAGCTGGCTGAAAGAAATCAATTGTAAGTTGTTAACGTCACGAGGATAAACAAACTGACAAAGAAATACCGAACTGACATTTTACAAAGAACAGATAAGAGTGTGATGTTTTTGTCTGTGTAGCTGTATTTTATAGCTATTTCAACACTACAAATCAAATACATTTATTCAGGGTCCTTTTTGATGGACATATGGTTAACTGCTTTAGGAAGTCCAAAGCTTGCCTGATTATAAGATAGTACAGGTACTGTTTGTCCGTTGGTAACGACGCTGGTTCGAGCTTCATAATTACATCTCAAGAGCACCAACAGCCTTCCTAATAAGGAGATATTGAGTTATATAATATATATATATATAAAACGTTATATAATTCGTCTTAACTGAATTGTGCACTTATCAATCATCATTAAACTTTACAAGTCTTTTGTCTATTTTCTTTAGACGTTCGTGATTAATTATTAAATTTCAATCGTCTATTGCATTTATGCATTATGAAGATTTCTAATGTCATTATGTATGGGCACATCTTTGATCATGAAGCAATAAAAATACCGCGTTGTATCAAATATAATAAAAATGTAGTGTAATATAATATCATATATATAATTGGTATATTTTAAATCTATAAAGTCTGTATAAGTTTAACTTATACAGTGCGATTTGGTGAACAACTCAGAACCTTGACGGTTGTCAGATAACACACGGGAAACCACGATGCAAACTCTCTACATTACAATTTTTCCTTGATTGTTATTAAGATATAAAAGCCAATTTGTTCAAAACATCAATCTCAAATTTGAAACAACAAGTAACTCATTTCATTATGCTGCGGGATGCATTAATATCGTGCTAATTCATTTTTGATTGCCACGTGATAATTAAACGCTTTTAAGTATGAGAAGTTTGGATGTAACACTAATTACGATCAGGTAATTATTCTATTAAGACTTTTTTTCTAGATTCATTACATTTTCTTGCAGGTAAAAAACTGTGAAGAGAGTTCACACGTGAGGTTTCCGGGGCCAAAAAAATCAGTCAAAGTTGTAGAACACGGATTTCTTAAATTTAAGATACATTTCAGATGATAAGCTGAGAAATCAGTGTTTGGTGAATATTATATTATATGGTGTTACAGTAATCAGTTTTGTAGTATGCAGATCAATTCAACGTTATCATAAATCAGAGTAAACTCACAAGGGCAGAATTATCTAAAACTGGAACTTTTAAACAAGAATTATAACCTTCTTATCTAATTCCTTCAAATCAAATCTCAAACAGAAAGTCGACCATTGATTCTGCACTAGTGAGTCTACTCTCTTTCTCTCTCTCTTGTAATTTTGCCCTGAATGCAGATCAGTATCATACCAACATGTGGGGCTGGCCACGTTTACTCTTCATATTAGATTTAACGCCAAACACAGAATCTAATACAATCTGGCTTCAAGAACAGCCAGTACAGGAAGGTTAAATGGTAAAGTTTGAAACTGGTGCGGTTTCTTTAAAGAGTCATTAAACCAACTTTTCACACAAAGAAAGAGAAACACACTTTTCGTTATACAAGGCCAAGGGAGAGAAGAAAAGGGCGATGTTGCAGCGGTACACCCCAACTTGGTAAACAGCTGTCATAATTTGAGTTTAATGGAGTTAAATGAGCCACGAGCTGGAACCATTATTTGATGTAAAACCCGGGTAGGGGGCATGTGTCGTATTTATCGTGTCAAGGTGATTTGTCTAGCTCGGTGCATGAAACAGCCGAGAAATTGGAGACCCCAAATTGGAGACCCAAGTACCTTAAGTAAGTACCGTTAAATTGGTAGGTTGCAACATCGCCCCCCTGTATCTGTTTGGGTGTCGTTCACATAACGTTATCATAATTTTACGATATGTGCCCCTACACTCGTAAGTAAGCGGGATCCCCTCCCTCTTGATTAAAAGTAATCAAGGCTTTAACACCTCCCTCTTTCCTGAGACCAATAAATATTACGAATATAACCTTCAAGAAAATTGACTGAATAGGGACAATTTTTGGGGGGGAAATTGAATCTGACCCCTTCCCTTAACTTTCCTCTAATTTCGTAACACGTGAACGACTCATTATCGACAACATTTTGTATATTGATCATGTATATGTTGTGAGGTGATGTTTCAATGACTTTTGAAGATGTTACATTAAAAGTAAACACTGTTTTTTAAAACTCATGCCAAAACAACTCTTAAATTATAACCACAAGTTCTTTATTTTACATATATTGGTTCAATATCAGTAGCTAAATAGTTTTAGATTCGGCACAGCTTAGGCACTGAGCCTGGTAAAGAAGATCAGATAAAAGAGATATCAGATATTATCACAACAAAATTTAGAGTAAGTTATATGCAAAGTCTTCCTCTCATTCGCACAAAAAAGAAAAACAAATGTGCAAATGTGACAATATTCCGGGAAACACATTTCTAATACAGTTATATGGACTATCTTCTTATCGTGGCGAATTTTTATAGACCCGGCCCCCAGATAGAAAATTCACAACTTAATTTCAACATGTAAGAAAAAGGACACATCGTTTGTACAACTATGAAAATCTTGTATTGATACGGTGACATAACGCAACTCTAACTCTGCTTGAAAGCTTAAATTGGCAACCCAACTTTATGTAATCCATCATATAAAATCTTGAACATTGTCACTAAAATTCTCATACACATTCGCCTCTCTCCAATTACTAAGATAAAACGTGGTCACGTGCTTATATGCTGTGTCCTTTTTCTTCTAGGCGGCGCAAAGCACATCTTTTAACAGAGCTAACATTAATGATGTACATATCTAAACAAGCGTATAAATTTTAACTTCTAATCGTGAACATATATCTTTCTTATTGTTACAGCGTGTAGAAAAGTGACGTCACAATTTTTGGGTAGGAGTCGGAAAACTTTTCAATCATGTGACAGAGATTGACCAATGAGAAACCAGATACGACAAATCGATCTTGGTAAACGCTGTCACGTGATAGAAAAGATTTCCGAGTCCTACACAAAACTCTGACGTCCAGTGGGAACAGTATACATTTATAATAGCCCTTGCAACGGTCAAGCTGATTCCGTATTTTGGCACGAGCCTGAATGTATGATGGTTAAGTAGCAAGAGTGGGTTTAACTGATCAAGTTTAAAGTTAGGGTGGAAAGTGTTCTAAAATGTAGTGTCACGTGTTCTAAAATGTAGTGTCACGTGTTCTAAAATGTAGTGTCACGTGTTCTAAAATGTAGTGTCACGTGTTCTAAAATGTAGTGTCACGTGATCTAAAATGTAGTGTCACGTGATCTAAAATGTAGTGTCACGTGTTCTAAAATATAGTGTCACGTTATCTACTCGACCGCTGCAAGGTCTACTTAACTTTCCATATCTCGGTTTAGCTATTTACAGTAGTACAAAATATATTCTTCTTGGATTATTATAAACGATTTGCTATAACAAAAATGTCTTATGTTTCACAAAAAGATTTAACGACGCTTCAAGGCTTTTAGTTTAAGAAAATTTAACGCGATAATTTTACAAAAACAAAATGACGTTCTACTTACTAATTGAATGCCATCAACATATTATAATATCTTGTTAGTTCACAACATCCCTATTATTCTTAAAAAGATTCCTAATATTTCCAACATAAAACTACGTTTAATTGATAGAAAGTAGGTTTAGAGACAACCTCGGCAATTTGAAAAGATATCTATACTTTTTATACTATTATAAAATCACCATTATGCGTATCAATTAAATCAATTATCAAAAAGATAATAAGCTCCGTTGCATCTTACACACCATCGATATTGCTATATTCCAAGTGGACATACGCGTTATTTACTCCTTGGGGTTACTGTAGATGTTATCCATATAATAAAGAGAAGACAATTTAGATTTGGTGAAAGAGGTAGAGACCGGACGATGACTAATTGATTAAAATTAAATGGTGGAATTCATCAATCCGGTCCAGCATCATTGAGATGATATATATTATCAGAGTAACAGCTCCTTTAGTTAAGTTGGATTCAGATTGCAATCAATTATAAAAATCACCTTCATGCATTACCTATTATAATATATTATATCAATATACCATAATTGAAATCAAATAGCAAATAAGTTATAGAACGATTGCTCAAAGATTAACATAAAACGATGAGGAAAATGAAACTGGTATCTCGTATACCTTACAATGGCAGGAACCTTGTATAATACCTGAACATTATGGTGAAAGAAGGCGTGAAGTGAAAGAACATATAATACGCAAAACTGCATGTTAACAAGCTTATATTTAAAGATCACACAAAATCCTTATAAAATGCAATAAAAATCCTACGTTCATTGCATCACAATCAAACGTCGTTGGAGGTTCAACAGGTTTAGGAGGCTTAGGTTTTTTTGTTTACATAAAAACTGTGAATTCCCATGATACAAGTTCAGAATTTCATGCCATAGGCAGTAGGCACGTATATCTGCATGATTACATCCAGAAGGATTACTAAATGGCTGTGTGACGTCTCGACGCCTTATTGCGTTTGATGGAAATGCACATGAACTAAACACATCACTTCAATATTATATATCAAGCAAACATAGGGAACGCTGTAGTCTTCACTACTGGATCTAAGTATAAAGTACAGGCACACATTTCTCGAAGGAATATAAAGAATCAAATCAATATTAAAGCAATAACTTAAACTTAAGGCAATTATCTGTTAGGTGAATTTGGTTCCTAGTTGTCCATTTCGTTGCCGAATCGCGATCCGCGAATGGTGCATTGGCGAATTCATTTTGTGTAGCTAATTTGCTACCAAAATCTACGAAATCCTGACAAAACCGAGTCAAATGATCAAGATAAAACATTTCAATTCATTAACATGTACTCATTTATACTAATTGGCACTCAATTCATATCTCTGACCTTTAATTCACAGGGCAATGTAAAAAACGCTATATTGCCGCAATTTTTTAGGAAACGAAGATTTTTGCGGACGAATTGCACAACTAGGATTTGGTTAGGAATGGCAGGGGTAATACAATAATGACAATATCTGTGGTTCGTTGTCTGTCACCGTTCTTTGTCGTTAACCTAGAGCATGTCCATTGCCGGAGCTTATCTTTCTAATCAATTATTCATATCGTTTATGATTTTGGGCTATGAACGCCGTAAATCATACTTCCACTTAAAAAAGTCCATACATTAATCAATCAAAACTTTGTGAGATTAAGGAATCTCGATTTTTCCTCCAAACAGCTATCGTCCCAAAATTTGGAGCGATAAGTCCACCAGCGGTTGATAAAAAACAATCCAACCATCCTCCGTAAATTTCGATTCAGTCATTGTAAATCATGCATCTAGAAGCACAAAGTAATGTGCTTCAAACATAAAGGATCCAGAAATCGTTACGATTGTTGTGAAGCTCCTTGAGGTTCAATCGGAACCATGACTTGAGGCGTAACCTCCTCAACTGCAGCGGCAGCAGCAGCAGATGAAGCATTACCCAACAGCGCCTCCTGCATCTCCCCCTCACTGATAATCAAGCTGTCGTCAGCAGGACTGGGCGCGGTGTACTCGGAACTAAAGGAACTTGTGTTATACGCCATGGAAACAGGGTACTGACTGATGTTAAACAGCTCTGTGTTCTCCTCCTGGTACGGTAACGGATACTTCCTCTTGCGACCCCGACGTGAGTTGAAGATGTGCTGGTTTTGGTTTGGATGTCGGTGCTTGACGTGGGACTTTAGGTTGCTCTGCTGGGCAGTGTCGTAGGAGCAATAGGGACATTTGTAGGGCCGTTCTCCTGTGTGCTTCCTCTGATGTATGGTAAGCTGACCTTTAGTGACACAGCGGTAACTGCAGACATTACAGCTGAAGGGTTTTTCATCACTGTGTTTGTACTTCATGTGTGTATCGAGGGTGTTCTTGAGACCAGCGCGGTAGTCACATAGGTTGCACTTGTAGGGGCGCTCATCAGAAACATGGACATCATAGTGAGAGTTCAACTCCTCTGGGGTGGTGCACTGAAAATCGCAGCGCTTACAGTGGAAGAAACCATCGACTGGAGCAGGATCAGCATGTTTGCGCAGCATGTGAGTCTTCAGGTTTCCACGCCACTGCGAGCTGTAGTTGCACAACGAGCACTTGTGTTCAGGAGGATCAGACCTTGACCTGTCCATCATTTCTGGATGTTTGTCGAACATATGCGACCTGAGACTGCCGACCCAGACACAGCGGAAGTCACAGTGCTTACAGTGGTATCTCTTCTCTGGTTCCTCTAGATTCTTGTTGGCAGCATCATCTTTGTGAGACTGGTTTATGTGAAGGGAAAGCTGCATTTTCGAGGCAGTCTTGAAGTCGCAGAGGTTACAGGAGTGGATGTTGTCCATGGTTCTGGCGTGCCTAAACTCTATGTGCTTCTTCAAGTTTCCTTTCTGGGCAGTCCTGTAATCACAGTATGGACAAGGATGAGGTTTCTCTCCCGTGTGAGTTCGAACATGGAGAGTTAGTTGAATCCTAGATGGTGCGCGATACTTGCACAGCTTGCAAGCATAAGGTCGAATAACAAGTTTGTTTCCACTGTAGTTGTGTTTAGTAAAGGATATCCGGTCTCCCTTTCTGACAGGAGTATCTTCATGACTACGAAGATGCAGGGTGAAGGCTCTCTTGCTGAAGGTAAGGTAATCACACTTCGAGCACTTCAACTGCTTGTCGGCCAAAGAGAACGGCTTGACAATCCCAAAGTCAATAGAATCGTTCAAACTGAATTCCCCAGACGAGCTGTACTGTTCCATCAGGTTAAAATCCTGGTTTTCTACAAGTCCCAACATGTTGGGTGTCCCTGTCAGAGAGTTCGGGAGTGTTGCAAGGGAATTCTCATCTACACTCAGAGCGTTCACCCCGTTCAGACCTAGAGTCTGTTGGAGTGTTTGCAATGCCCGGTTTATTTGATCAGGGTCCTCAGAATTTACCTCATTCGGTTCTTCTTTGATGGAATTTCCGTTGTTGTTCAGCTTGGAAAGGTTGTTAATAAGCTGGAAGACCTCTGATATAGACTCCTTAGACATCATGTTTCCCGCTCCGTCGGAGTTGCTAGCCTCGTTACTCAGCATCTCCACACAGGACTGTAAAGAATCCTGTAGAGCTTGTTGGGACGAATTGTTGCCACATACCGGGACGGAAACCGCTGAATTCTGGGATACAACCTCCATGTCATTAGCTGCAACCACGGTGTTGGATTGAGCCATCCCAAGTTTGTCATTCATCCCAGAATTTCCAGGTACAACTCCGGAACTCGAGGGGGACGATCCAGAGGCGGGTGGGGGCGATACCCCTAACTTTGAGAATGACGCCCCCGAGTTAGAGCAAGATGCCCCTGAGTTGGTTGGGGACAACCCAGGATCTGAGGAGGTTGAGGAGTTTGACGTGGTATCAGGGAGAGACTGAACTGTAGTCATAGCAGGAGGAAGAGGGGGAGGAGGAGGGCCGTGATATGGAGCGACTTTGGGAGGGGAATCTTTTGTTGGTGCTTCATCTGAAATATTATTGAGTACAATGGTGCTTCATCTGTAATAGTATTAAAATCAGTGGTGCAAAACTATTGAGGGTAACGATATGTAAAATATTCTGATCAAAATTTTGCTACGTTGACGATTGGTCTATTTATGGATTAAACAGCATAGCTGAATACTCAAAAGAATATTTGCACTGTCGATTTGATTGATTATTGCGACAACGGTTTAAATCATTAGTCAACTATGTACTTTTAAAATATTCACTACACTCCATTACTTAATGGAGATCTAATATCAAGCAATAAGTCACGATTCAGCCGCTCGCTGTAAAACAGCTGATATTATCACCGAGATGACATGAAACCATGGACAGGACGAAACGTCCAGACTCTACACTCTAGGGTTCTATTTTCAGTCACGTGATCAATACAAGTCACGTGATCAATCAGCAATCACGTGACAGTGTACCCCCTCCTCACACCTACCTCTAGCGCTGAAGAATCCTGTCACCTCGGAGACACTGAGGAGACATGAAGCGAAGAGGGACCCTAACTTATCGGTGGGTCTGACCGAGCCGGAACTCTGTAGGGTCGCTAGTTCTAGTTGGAGCGCCTGCTGAACGTACCCGTCGTGCTGAAGCTGACTGAAAAGTAGAGTAGTGAGAGTTAACTGAAAAGTAGAGTAGTGAGAGTTAACTGAAAAGTAGAGTAGTGAGAGTTAACTGAAAAGTAGAGTAGTGAGAGTTAACTGAAAAGTAGAGTAGTGAGAGTTAACTGAAAAGTAGAGTAGTGAGAGTTAACTGAAAAGTAGAGTAGTGAGAGTTAACTGAAAAACTGAAAAGTAGGAGAGGGTTTAGGGAGAGGAGGGTGAGAATTAAGATTGTAATAAGTTTCTGGTAAATGATTGACGACATTTTTTCACAATTTTACAGAATCATTATTTCATTTTCTTGTTAGCCTGGTTCCTAGACATTCTGCCAGGATGCAAATTGCTAAAGTTACGGTCGAAAGTTTGTAATTTTGGGATTTAGAAAGCTTTATTGACGGTTGCAGGCTATTTATCTATAAGGTGCTTTGTATGTCGCCAATCATTGCTGATGTTTAAACAATAAACGAAGCGGCATTTTTTGACATGTGACACTTATTGACCAATCAGCATGCAGGATAGATGATTTAGCTCCATAGAAATTAGAGACATTTCAACAATTCAAGTGCTGCAGCACGTGAATTGTTAGATTGTCTAACAAAATCCATTCACATAAATTGGGCTATAATGCCTGATGGCCCGTTATAGTTGTCACCTGATTAAGTTTCAAGGAGTTTCATATTTACAGTTATAGGAACCTTCAAACGGGTCTATTGTCAGCTGTGTCAATTGTTAACGGATGGGCTAAGTTTAGTTATAAGTGTTCAGTAAATTTTAGCTAGTTTACTGAAGTATCGAGTAATTATTACGTGAGCGGCATCTCACAAACTGGATTCTTTAATTTTTGTTAAGGGCAGTCCGTTTATATTTAACAGATAAAGGTACGGATAACGTCACTGTTAAAAGTTAATAAGTATTAAATTAGATGTCCTACCTCACAATAAGATAATACAGATATTTCTTTTCCAGCGGTTCAATTACCATCTCATCATCCTTCTTTCAGCTATGAGAGGAGTTAGCTTATAAAATCAACAGTATTAATAATTTTAACGACACAAAATTAGTATTAGCAAAAACTTTGTCTGTTATTTTGCAATTTTCATCGGGATGTATAAAAGTAAGTTCTACTTATGCTTCATCATCAACTTAATAAAAACAACACACTACAACGTAAATATGCAAATATAGCAACCAAAATTCTTGAACACTGTACAACACAGCAATATATAAAATACTAAATATCTTCGTTCCTATAAATCGAACCTGTAGACAAAATGTTTCTCTGAATGGAATCACGCATCTCGACAATATACACTGTAAAATTCAAATAGAAACCACAAAACTCTGAAATCTGAACTAAAACCGCATATTTTGATTTTTAAACACAATCATATTCACTATGACCTGACTCAATATACTGATATCTAAAACACTCTGCAAAAAGAAGAACACAGAACAACAAGCTCCTAAAGTACATACGGAACTTTGTACAAAAAAGAACGAACCCCGGAACTTCAAAGGACCGGAAGTAAAGACACACTATATAGAAAGTGGGGAGCGTGTGTGTACGAGAACGGAAGTGAAGAAGAAACCAACAAACAAACTTAACATTAACATCGACAACATGCTAACTAACTCTGCTCTAGGGAGTCGGTTGACAAATATTATATATATCATATATTTACACAGTAGTAGTAGTAGTAGTAGTAGTATAGTATGTATATAACGCGAAACCCTGTAAATTTACCTTTACATATAATATATTGAATTAAAATTTGCAGCAGAACCTCGGCTTCAAGAAGTCCGGCCCTTCAACGCCTGTTTTACTCAATAACACTATATTCTGAGTTTATAGCCGCCAATGTCAGCATCAAAATCCTAAACAGTCGGACGTTTATCGGCGGTAAACACGGAAAATTAACCAATCTTATAATGCGATGTTACATTCTGGAACAATCTCAAAACAATTAGGTGACAGTAATAGAGCTGGGCAAAGCCACATCGGTAGATATTTTACAGAGCTATATCGAATAACATGATAATCTGTGGGAGTATAGAGATGCAGATAGCTAGATGGAGCTCGACAAGGGGTAATTGGTATTTGGTTGCAACAATCAGTCGGACAAAGTAACGCAGCAAGACAGAAGCTGTATAAAACAGTTGAAACAATGAAAATTTAAACAGTAGCAGTAGTTGCAGTCACTACTCAACAACGGTGATGAACAGAGAGCCACGTCCAGCAATTCCATCAGCTGAATTATAAATAAGTTATAACTTATAAGCAGCAATCGGCAAGCTTAATAAGCTATATTGTTTAAAACAAAAGGCAGGAGGAGAGTGCAACATTAAATTGATGTAAAACATAAAGTAAACTAATTGTGCAGTTGGACGCGAGAGCGAGAGAGAGAGAGCTCGGTTGTGTATAAAAGTAGTGGTTAGATAAAACAATGCGACAGTTCTGATTGGAGAGAGAGAATTTAGAAATCTTCAGCTGAACACATACACACACGGTGGGGACTAATCAGTAAGTACGAGTGTAATTAGGGAGGGGATAATCGGGTTAATTACGAGGAGCAGCGGTGAGGGGATTTATATTTCACACATGATCAATCATTATCGGATAACGTCGTTACTGTTGAACAAGATGCTCGGTGATCCAAACCACTCAGCAGTTAGTGCGATAATCGTGTACACTTACTTTTCATAACATATTAAGTTGTTGTGGAGTTAGAGTCAGACCTGACTTTAAAGCCGTTCTACAGAATCAAGCAGTTCAATTCAATCTATCTGTTGGCGTGTTAAAACGTTGACTGAATGGGAGGTCTTGATAACTTTTCTTTAGATTAGAACAACTGGCACGATAACAGAGATTCTAAGTAGTCGCCTCAGCTATTTTGGATGGTTGGTAATGAAAGTTTAATTAAAGTTGTGGAATGATATGATTTACGTCAACACATGTAATGAATTTAAGTTTTGAGGAATATTGTTTTGTGGCAGTAAGAATGGTGATTGGTGATGTCTCATCTGACAATCACGAAAATTAAAGAGAAATTGAGCCTCATAACTTGATTAAATGAAGGGGGTGTGCATGAGAAACAGGCTTTAAGATCAACCTACATACTTTTAATCTTATCTTATGTTAAACACTAAACAGTTTAACAATTACAGTTGACATCTGAAGGTTTCCAATAATGAAAGAACTGAGATGTCTTTCATTATTGGAGCCCTTCAGATGCCATTGATTGTTTAACTGTTTAATACAAGATAAGATTGAAAGTAGGTAATTTGAAACAATCAGTATCTTTCCAGATACAGTATAAAAAGCAAAAATCTAACTCTGTAATATTATATAACTACAATATTATATAACTACAATATTATATAACTACAATATTATATAACTACTATGACAAGCAGCAAGTAGTAGAACGCCGATGTCTGGCACTGAGTTCCAGTATGATCGTGTAAATTAGTCAAACTACAGTTCAATAACTTAGAGAGGGAGAGAGAGAGCAGAAGCGCAGCCAAATGTGTGGTAACTGGAGTTATTATTCATATGTAAAATTTGTGAGGAAATAGACGAGTTTTAGTCATCCTGCATTGCGGGTTGTTAGTGTGTGTTAAAATATTCGGTGTATTTACCTACAGCTCTTTTTTGGATGATGCATGTGTGTGTGTGTGAGTGTGTGAGTGTGTGTGTCTGAGTGTGTGTGTGTGTGTGTGTGTGTGTGTGTGTGTGTGTGTGTGTGTGTGTGTGTTGTGTGTGTGTGTGTGTGTGTGTGTGTGTGTGTGTGTCGTGTGTGTGTGTGTGTGTGTG
>JH157143.1:58003-83945 GCA_000226015.1 Mnemiopsis leidyi
GTGTGTGTGTGTGTGTGTGTGTGTGTGTGTGTGTGTGTGTGTGTGTGTGTGTGTGTGTGTGTGTGTGTGTGTGTGTGTGTGTGTGTGTGTGTGTGTGTGTGTGTGTGTGCAGCTTCAAATACAGAAAGGGCCGCTAGCTTAGGTAGAGGGTACATCAGAAATATAAACAATATGTAAACAAGTTTTTTTGTTGAGGCAAGCATTTTGCGGGATGTGAATCTGTCACGTGACCGACAATAAGGCACTGAAACGGGGATATAAGCGAACGTAACAAAATCAAAAGCAAACTCGAGGTTTTTAGGTAGGCGAGGCCGAAATAATCTATTCAAGTAACGAGAACGCAATTGATTCATTCACATGAAAACTTAGAGAACATCATATAAGCTAATAAACAATAAGGCACTTAAGCTGATAGACATAATGTGGTGAGATGTAAATTAAATGGAGGACGAGAAGAAAATGCCCCAGCAAACTATCAGTCTATCTTCTCCTTTTATTTGTTGGAACGACCCTCATCGAATCTTGAAGCGAGACATTAGCAGTCGTGGAGGACTCCCAATCAATTATATTTTACAGTATATCCGAGAGTGGTGGCTAATGGAGGTATCCGTTTTCACCGTACAACTATTAACTGCATCGTTACTTTGTTGGCCAAACATTGCTATACTGAAGGAGGGACTGTAAAAAATTTCATTGTCTTGTAGACTGTACTTCTTTGTGCTAGATGTTACTTAGAATTTGAAGTTTTTCAATCAAGTGAAAAATAAATGAGAGGCTGTGTCCAGGACTTGGACCTCCTGGCAGGAGACCTTAATTGATGGCACCGACATGTCACACGTTATTGTGGGCAGATGGTATATCATACAGCGTTCTGGAACAAAAATGTCAAATTATGAAATTCACATTGTGTTCATAATTCATAACGAAATAGGCTGGGTTCAATACTGAATCTGTAGTAGAGTTGAGGTTCAAGAAATTAAATTGTATTTGTATCTAGTATATCTAGTATATCTAGTATATCTAGTGCATCTTCTATACCTAGTATATCTAGTATATCAAGTATACCTAGTATATCTAGTATATCTAGTATATCTAGTATATCAAGTATATCTAGTATATCTAGTATATCTAGTATATTTAGTATAGCTAGTATATCAAGTATATCTAGTATATCAAGTATATCTAGTATATCAAGTATATCTTGATAATAATATTTGTATAACTAGGTGTAATACTGTACGGGTTGAATAACATTAATGAGAAGAAAGTTCCCTGGTACACGGTACTGGTTGTCAAATTCCACCGCAGTTGAATGAAGGAACGAATAAAACTGTAAAAATATAGCTACACGTGTACGTCAATACAAAGTTTTTCGAATAATTTACGTATAAAGCGGGAGGAGAGCTTCTAAGTGTTGCAGTATACCTCCTGGAAGATGCAGGCTCTTTTGTTGGGACAATCTACTATGGCTAAACAACAAGTTTATAGTATTATATGTAATAAATAAAATAAAAAATTTAGAGGAAACCGGCGCGGCATAGAATGACTTGAATTTTATGACTAAGTTTGTAATTTTGATACCGTTTAATTTTCCATATTCATTGCTAATTGATTGCTAATTTGAAAATGTTGATTGATTTTTTCTTTTCAATTTCGTTGCAGATATTTTATCGTTAGATAGTTAAAAATAAATAAGATTAAATAATTGTTTGATGTTATGTTTTGCAGATTAAATTTTAAATAATACGTTTAATTTTGAACTTGCCAATTTTTATAGTGTGATCATGTCCTACGCTTAAAGGATGAAATGTTACTTATACTTCGTACTAACGAGATCGTATCACTTATACTCAACTCAGTCATAAATTTTTTTTAGATAAAAAACTATGATCTGCGAATCAATATGTTAACTATTACAGTAAAACCTCTATTTACCGGGCCTCTCGGGGGAAGGGGAGAAGGCCCGGTAAATCGAGGGACACGATAAATAGAGGCACGGTAAATAGAGGTTTCACTGTATTGAGAAACATTGGGGAAAGGAGAGAAGGCCCGGTAAATCGAGGGACACGGTAAATAGAGGAACGATAAATAAAGGATTTACTGTATATGATATATCTTTTTATATCTTCAGGAGTTCTTGGCTCAGTGTACGTGTGCTCCCTGTGAAGAAGGTGCGTGAGTGAGACTACCAGCATACATGTGTCTGTGTTTAAGTCTGTGCGTCTGTGTGTGTGTCTGTATATATGTCTGTGTGTACGAGTCTGTGTGATGTGGTTTGCAAATTCGTGTCACTGTAAAAGAAATATTAACGTTTTCGGAATAATCGTAGGAAATTAGGATCAAACACTGACATAAAACGTATTAAAATGCAGTTAATCTAATTTCAATCTAACTGAAGTCGGTTGTGTTTAAATATCAAATTCCATTCTTTAGAACCGCAGAAATTCAAACTCTGTGAAACAAGACTGTAAATTACTCTGCAATTTTTCGTGACCAAAAGTCCGACAAATTCAACATAATGGTCTCCGGTTTCAGCCTGTTATGACACTTTTGCAACTAACTACCGATTGCCTTGCAATGGTCAAATTATCAGCCAATAGACAGAACGAGAAACTAAATCTATAGTCTGTCTAATTAGTTATGTTCTAACCGAACAGCAGGGAATTTAAATTTTTAAAGAAATTCTTTCTCGTCTTTTGGCGGTACACGTTACGCGGATCACGCGCATAAGATAACATATGTTAGTAGCCAATAGCTAGTACACCTAAATATATCATTTAAACATAGTGAATGTAGTCATTGACTACTACATACTAGAGTAACAGAAGGTTATGTCGCACGTGCATTAGTACAATGTACAATGTATATAATGTACACAAACGTACACAACATATAACACACAACACTACATTTATCAAGGTGGACAGTGTACACAATGTACGCTTATCTACCATCCCCTCCGGAGTCACTTTAATTTGATAAACGACGGCAATATTTATTACCTTAATTTCATTCAAGTTGGACAACCCCTTAGTCTGTTTTGGGTGCACCTCCAGCCTGTTAGTGCTACACATCTTTTACACTTGACAAAGTATTTATATACCTGGGCCTGCTCATATTCATTGAGGGCTATGAGAGAACGTTGTTTGCTTTATGATGAATAATTATTTCAACTATTTCAATACATTCCACGATCTTTCTGAATGTAGAATATTGACATTGTTTAATGCTATAGATTTACTCAAGACTAAGCTATTCATTTCAACTGTTCCAAGAGAGCAAAAAAGGTACGAATGAGGATGCCGAATTTTGATGCTGAGCATTCGCGGTATTTACGTCTTACTCAAACTAATAAACTCAAAATGATGAACTGGCTCTATTGTCGGAGAAGTTCTCCAGCATTCCAGCAATAGCTGCACATAATCTTGCAACACAAAACATAAGATAATACAAGAGTAGCATCCAAACAAATAACCTAACAAATACCGACCTACAAACAAACAACAAAACCAACTTCCCAAGAAAGTTTGTACACACTAACAACCAGGTCAAATAGATAACGAGCGTTCATTTTTCCTCCTTCTCAAACAAATAAACCCCAGTATCCATAACAACCCTGCACATTTTCAATATCTCAGGAACGCAGTTCCAAGAACAGCAAGCAGTAGCTGAAAGAGGTGATGGGGTTGAGCCCCCCCCCCCCCCCCCGGGACTGAGACAAGGGCCCCCTCATCTGGCTATAGGAGCTCTGTTCCTGGGTGTAAAGACTGTGGCAGGGTACTTTGATACTGTCTCCAGGACATCGTCTTCTCCTTTCGTTAGCATGTGGTTTATCATGTCCTGAATGTTTTCTTGTTTTGTTCTCGTTTACAGTTTCAATTAGAGAGTTGAGGAATTATTTATTTTAACATTGCACTGATAAACTATTTTTCAAAACCAGCAGGTAGCTATAGGGCAAGCATATTTTAAATATATCATCGAGTAAACAGCCCCCTGCAGCCTGCACTCAGTAATTGTAATTAGAGCTCGGACCTATCACACTTCATAAACAGTTGATCAATGTTTTAAAAAATGATATGTTAAGAAGTTAACATGATATGCTTTAATTGGGCGTAATTAAAACATTCTAAAGAACTCAGTAACGCCGTTAATCTGAATATTTGATCGATGAACGACGCGGACGGCAGCACTTACCAAATCTTTTTGATCCACGTTCTTGACATTCTCCTGCATGTCTTTGACAACTGCCAATCTAACGAAAGGCGATGTTTGATTCGGGAATGGTTTTAAATGTCAGCATGAATTGCAACCGAGAGTGATAAAAAGTTAAATTTAAAACCAGCTGGTTTGATGTGGCTTACATTTCTTTGTCTAAGCTAAAGACCTACAGTCCCTAAACACAATCATAATTGGGATAAAATGGAGAGTTTCAAGCAATATCGTCATATTTTTCCCGGACGTAATAATCCCGATTAAGGTACTAGACCAATTGTATGTACATTTCTATTTTAGGTCTAAGACAGAGATCTACAATATCTGAACTTACCTAGAAAAATTGTATATACATTTCTATTTAAGGTCTAAGCCAGAGATCTACAATATCTGAACTTACCTAGACAAATTGTATATACATTTCTATTTTAGGTCTAAGCCAGAGATCTACAATATCTGAACTTACCTAGACAAATTGTATATACATTTCTATTGTAGGTCTAAGCCAGAGATCTACAATATCTTAACTTACCTAGACAAGTTGTAGAGGCTAGGAATGTTGCTAGAGAGGTCTATCAGCTCGATACTTTCTTCTACTGTTAGACTTGTTGTTATCGCGTCGTAAGCCCACTGAGGAATGTTCCGTCCAGTCACCAGAAGTCTGAGAGAATAACTAACTAATTTACTGAGTTACTAAGTTACTAAGTTGCCAAGTTACTTAGTTACTAAGTAACAACGATTTTTCGATGGTCAAAAAATTGACGTGATGTGTACGGGCGGTTGTCCAAATTATGCCCTACTAATTAATTATTGGCATGAGATGAAAACTTGAAACAATATTTATCGGCTCAGTTGTATTGAAACAACTGTCATTTCTAAAACTCTCTGTTCAGTGTTCAAATCACGGCGACTAAGCATAAGCGAATAGTTTGGCGGGTTGACAGAAGAACACGCAAAAATCAACACAGGCAATGCAAGTGAAATTGAAGCAGGATACTCCGTAGTATGTTAAGAAGAACAACTGTACACGTCATGTTGTGTCTTCAACCAAACAGCCGAGTCAACCGACACTTAAAAGCAAAAAATCTAGTCATGACTTTGCTGTATTAAGCTTTTAACACCCAACAAAAGTTCCCCATATGGGAAACCATTCGTTGTACGAAATCCTTAGATGGTCACACAGGATAAATTAAGGTGAACTGAACCGTAAAACTGATGGTTGCCATGACGACGGTTGCCATGGTAACCATCTTGACTTCCAGAACAATCTGTACTTCCAGCTGCAGCACATGTGCGTGCGGGACTACAAGAACCACAACAACAAACTCGCGATTGTTAGGTTAATGGTCTTGGACAAAAGAAAGAAATATACCCAAGATCGCTCTCTTCCCTCTCCTACACTCTTCCTCACTCTCCCTTTGCCGTCTTTGTCCGCTATCTGAACACTAAATACGGGCCTACTTGGCCTAATTGGGCCGCCGTGATTCTTCTGACCGTATAATTGGGGTAGCTCTGTCCAGAGGCTTACTTGTAGCGTGTGTGGGTCTATTACCGGGAGTTTGTGAAGGTGATTGGTGGAAGAAAGGTCACGTGATGATTTCCAGGCAATCTAGCGGTGGAGAATAAGCGGCTGTGTGTTGAGGTGTGATAGATGCGTGAATAGATACATGATGTATTTAAAGTATATGGTTGAATAGTCAATAACTCTATCAGAGATTGTCTTGTCAGACAATAGACTGATATTCTACGGCTAAGGGCAGACTATAAGCTATCCTAATAAAATCAAGAACCGAAAATTAGTTTACCCCGAGGAATTTTTTAAAGAAGTAATAATTCAAATCAGTCCCACCTACTTGATGATTTCCATGTTTTTAGATTCAATCGCGATGGACAAGGCTGACTTCCCCTTCCTGTTTTTGTGGTGAATGTCAGCGCCGTAGTGTAGCAAGAGAGCGATCACGTGCAAATTCGTGTTCCCTTGTTCTAAAGCTGCGGATATTATCTAGCCTAAATTATAGATCTTGTGAAGTATTTAAACCTGTAATTCTAGTCCACACAGCCCGTACTGCCTCTAACTGTCCAATCTAACCGGGGCTTCGCTTTGGCAGAAAATAAAATCTGGTAGGGTTCTGTCATAAAGAAAACTTCTTCAGTTGATAATGAAATTTGGTGAAGATAAAATTAAATAATCTCTTTTAAGCTACGAAAAATCTTCCAACTACCAACATGACAGTAGCATCTAAATAAACACTTGACAAGAAATAAACAGCAGCGAGGTTAGACACACGAAAATCTAACAAGGTGGTACCAGCAATGAGAGGGGTGTCTCCGTCCTCGTTAGCCAGGTTTACATCCGCAAACTTGGAGAGGAGCACGTTCGCGCAGACCAACTTGTTCTGGGTGTCGCCGCTAGAGGTTGCTGCTCGCGCCATTAACACACTATCATTGGGATTTGGTTTAGTAACTTATAGCTGGGCGGTGTTGTCATAAATCTTAAACTTTCAAGTTAAAGTAGTTGAATTTGTATTCGTTACACCTGTACCAAGGCTTCTACAGTTATACTGAAGGGGCTCCTGGAATTTTCTAGATCTAAAGACAAAGAGCAGTGCCATGAGTTGAGAAAAGAGTTTCCTACTGCGAAATGGCCCATGCTATACAGCAAACAGAAACGACTCTCCCTCCTTCTCACCAAAAACTGCTCTCTTAAATCACCACTCTCCATGAAGCACACTACCCTCTAACCTATGTATGTCCCCCTTGCGGGTTCCACTAACCTAAAGGTACACAGCTGAACAGAAGACAAAGAAGCCCTGACTGTCAGACCAGGGACCGCATCACTAGCAGCGAAATACCGATATACGTTCTCCTTAACAGTCAGTAAGCAGAAATCCAACCTGACTGTGCCTCCTAGGTAGTAGTACGCCATACCCTACTTCTGTATCGACCCGCACATTCACTGAACCCAACCGACGTCAGGTTTAGCAGATGTTCAACACATATTCGCCCTCAGTCGCAGTCCGGTCAGCTTAGCGAGGGGTGATGCAGAAGTATACTCATAGAGCATGAATCAGAATCATCAGTCACAAACCTGACACCGTTTCGGGGCTTTCATTGCGAGACAGTGTTCTGTTAGGCGCCCGGCCCCAGCCGTCCAACTGGTCGCAATTGGCGACTAGATAACTTATTGGCAACTCAGATGTTAAGTGAACACTGAACCCTCATGTTCCAACTTCCCTAAACTCCTTCTTCCTCGATAACATGTAGATCCACCTTGAATAATGTGCAGCCTCCTTGCCACTGTCCCTCAACAGCTTCTTCAGATACCTTCCTTTGAAGCCAACTGTCCTGGCTGCTTTTTCCAAACTTTGGGCAACCACTCGACAGTCCACGTGGTCCTTCTTCGACCGCAAAATTGTAACAACGCCAGCCTTTACCTTGAATCTCAGCTTCTAGAAGGTTGTACCGGTCTAGCTTGTACTCATAAAGTAATGAAAGAAAACAGCCCCCGAAAACAAATACTCTCGATTTTTTGATTTTGGAGAACTTTTGCTTTTATTAAAGGAATTTGAGTTAGTGCCCTTTCAAACTGTAGGCCTATCAATTTTAGAACATAAGTATTGGATTTTACCGTTCTTCTAAGTAACACAATGCAATTTTTAAAGTTATGATTAAATAAGGGAACTTAAAAATGGCAGTACAACCTTCTGCCCAAATCTGTTTATAGATAAAAGGAATAAATAGCAGAAGTTAAAACAGTCACAGCATAATAGCGCTTTGAAAATACAACGTGATCCGAACATCATGTTCACAAACATTTTTCAGATTAAACGCTTGGATTTTGTAAAATAACTTCTCATAGCTTTTGATAAAAATACTTAAATCGCAATTTTGATCTAAAACAATGATAATTATAATAAATCCGTTTGGGCGGGTCAAGCAAAAAATTAACAATGAACGTTTTCAAGTGTATCAACAATAAACTGTAAATGAACACAGTTAAATGAAAATATAGCATAAATATTAAGCACTCAATCTATACTTGATTTGACCACATTTTATTGACAATAAAATGCAGAAATAAATAATCGCTAGGTACTTTTATTACAAAAAACAGATACTAACTACGACTTCTTTCACTACTCAATATGATATTTGCGGGAAAAAAACA
Source organism: Mnemiopsis leidyi (assembly GCA_000226015.1). Lineage (NCBI taxonomy): Eukaryota > Metazoa > Ctenophora > Tentaculata > Lobata > Bolinopsidae > Mnemiopsis > Mnemiopsis leidyi. Next base: position 66,384 of record JH157143.1, read on the forward strand.
AAATTTCTGCAGATTGATTTATAATTTCACGTCGCAATTTTTTAAACAAAAACAGTCTACGTCTAAATCAATAATTTAGCTCAGTTATGTTCCAACAGTGCATCTGAAGCTGCGTGAAGAGCATCTGACAGGGAGGTTGGACTTTTGAACGGTTCTTTCTCAGGTGTAGCCTCTGAATTGTCATTGTTTGCTGCTGGAGTCTCCTCAGCAAATATCTCTGAAGGGAAGTCTAAGTCGGAGGAAGCATTAGAGATTTCCCCCTCGGCGGGTGGTGCTTTTTCCGCATCTTCAGTGGGAATGGAATACTTCTCATCGTCAGGCGGGTCACACTGGACACATGATATTTGGGGCTGTTCCGCTCCAGGTTCCTCGATTTTAACCTCTGTGGTCTCTTCAGCAGTTGAACTCCTTGAAGATTCCGACACAGGTGTTTTGAGTGATGGACTAGCTGAACCTTCGGATGGAATTGGAGACTTCAAGCCATTTGATTCCGTTTGGTTTGGATCGTTGGAAGTACTTTGTGGAGTGTTTGAGTCATTTGGTGGAGGACTCATGGCAGTAGGAGGTGTAGAAGCAGAAGGGGTTTCTTCAGCTGAAGATGTACTAACAGGCAAGTGAGAGAGTGGAGGAACAGGGGAGGGCGTAGAGATAGCAGGTCCAGGGCTTTGAGCATTCTTAGATTGATTAGAAGGCTGTAATCCAAGAGCACTTAGGACAGGGGAGACATCCAGCGATGAGGAGGTACTGGAGATAGGGATGGCAGAGGATACTGGCAGAGATGCCTGACTAGTGGTGGGCCCATGAGGTGAAGTCAATTCAGGAGCTAATGTTCTTCTCTGAGGTGTTGACGTGACCAAGCTTGCAGTAGAAACACTGGTAGTTTTAACAGGACTTGGACCATCAATCACTACAACTTCCAGAGATGATTTCGCTTTTTGCATCGAACTTGAACCTGGCATAGGCTTTTTGGCTATAGATAGCACAGGCTTTTTCGATATCTTATTTACTAGAGACTTTAGAGCAGATGCATTTGTTGATCCAACTGTCAAAACTGGTTTTGGATTACTGATGACTTGCAATGACTGTTGTGGTACTTTCGGAGGTGGAATATGTGGGGCTGTTTGCAGAGGAGCTGACCGAGGCTGAGTCAGCTGCAATCCACTTGAACTTGCCATCATCGATTTTGATGTGGCAGGAGCTTCAACATCGATGATGACTGGGTCATTGGTTATGTTCTTTGTCACTCGAACAACTGCGGCAGAATCGGATGTCATCCGTTGCTGTGCAAGAATTTGTGCTGTAACTGACCTAGGGCTTACAGGTTGAACGGATAATTTCCCTGCCACAGACGGAGGTGCAGTGTATGGGGTGACAGAAGGAAGGTTAGAGCCTTTAAACAAGCTTATTCCTTTCAAAAACGAATTTGAAACTGCAGGTACGTTTCTCCCTTTGGGTAGAGGGGCTTTGGAAGATGATGGGTTGGAAAACAGTTGTCGAGCAGCAGGACTTTTGTGCAGCTTGGCATTGTTTAAAGCTTGCTTTTGAGCAATATGTTTTGGAGTTGTTGGTTTGGACAGAGGACTTGGGCCAGGGGATATTGAACTTATGTCTGATGTTGCCTTCTGCAGATCGTTTGTCACCAACTTAACACATTTCTTAATTGAGTCTTGGAAGATGCTGTTTGAATCAATAGAGCCTGCAGTACGTCTCCTCTTAGCAAGGTTGGCAAGATTAGCTGCTCTGATATTGGCTGCAGACTGATTGTGTCTTTTCCTACCAGTTACACTAAAGGTTGTGCCTGAAAGGTATTGGATTATAAACAATTAAACTATTTTGCATTTAATGATTATTCTTGAGATAGGGAATGGAAATTGAAATTTTGCAAGAAACTTATATTTCTTAGAAACATTTATCAGAGCCCTTTGTTCACTTATTCTTACCTTTACTTGAATTAAAATGAGCAGTTGCTTCTGTAACACTAGACAGGCATGATGAGAACAATCGACTAAGCTTGTCACTAGCTTTAACAGCACCAGAACTGTGGATGGTTGAAACTTCTAACTGTAGGGCTTGCTGAGTGTAACCATCTTCATGTAGCTGACTGAAATGTATGCCGAAATTCAATTTATATAACAATATATTGGATATATTTTTGGCTATGAATAGTAGAAAGACAAATGACTATAATGACAAGAAAGACTGTAAGGGTGAACTGTAACCTATCATATTAAGGTGAAAATAGCAATAAACCTAATGTAGATTTTGTATACATCACCTTATCATCAGGTAATAGAGATATTTCTTCTCAGGAGAAAGTATACGCATATTGACATATAAGCAGCTTTATACGTGCCTTGCCCTAAGGAGATACATTAGATATCAGTCAAAAATATGATTGAATTTGTATTTGTATTTGTTACACCTGTACCCTGGCTTTTACTGAAGGGGCTCCTGGAAAATTCTAGGTCTTTTAACAGAGACCCTTCTCATTTAACCCTCAATCAGAGTTTCCACGCCATTCTGCTAAGTCGACCCAAGAAGATTGCATGGGCAAATGCCCTATGTGCACTCCTCTAGGATTGGCAGATCTTTTTTGTGTTTTGTTACAACTGTACACAGGCTTTTGCAGTAATACTTAAGGGGCTCCTGGAAGATTCTAGATCTTTTAATGAAGACCCTTCTCATTAAACTTTCAAACACATTTTTCCGATCATTCAGCTGAGCTGACCTCCTCTAGGATTAAATCTGGAAATCAATCCCCGATCTCCACCATAAAAAGTCAAAGTAGATACCACTACACCACCAATCCTCAGCCAAGATCACTGGGCAAGCTAGATAAAGGGTGACCAACAACTTCACCCCAGTGGCATAAATTTTAAAATTGGCTAGGAATGCGAATTCACAGGCTCATTTTGGTTTTTTGCTAATTTCGCTCTCGTTCACGTGGCCTATTTCATAACAGTAACAAGTAAGATGGCCTAGTAGCGGTATGAGCAAGCATAATCAAGTAACGGGAAAAACAGTAATAGTTAGACTGTGGAAGTAATGTTATCAAAAAAAGCTATTGGAAATGATGCCCCGACTGGGCATCCAACTTGGGTCTCCTCACGCTAGAGCCGGCACCTTAACCACTGGGCCACTGGGCCACCGCGCATGTTCTTAAAAGTAATCATTATAATCTTATACGCATAGCTACTGTAATTCAAGCCATGCGCCGCGCTTCCCAGAAAAAGCCCTGGGAAGCGCTTTCCCAGATCTATGGTTGTGGCTAGAACAAGGAATATATGGCTAGAACTGGGAAGCGCAGCTCAACTTAAAAAGCACACAACTTTTCCAAATCAGCATTTAAGGAACGTTTTAGAATGACGGACACAGTCAAGCTAGATATTGTGCTATCTCCAAAATCCTGCCAGTTGTTTACTTTTTGGCTTTTTATCTCACACTTTTGGCTAGGAATCAGATTCCCAGATTCCCTATATTTTGCCACTAGGAACTTCGATGTAAGAACACGACGTAACTTCCTTGGTGCAGGCCACTCTTCTGACTGAGGAGCAGACCTATCCAAGTACAAGTAGTAGGAACTTCACCACGAGATTGGCAGTTCAACTTGACAGGCCACTGGATCTGATGATCTTCTAGAATAGCAACTTCACCACAAGATCATGTGGCCAACTTCACCATAGATTTCTTAGTAATAGATCAAAGAGTATGCCTGTGTTTTTCCTGATACAGTTTTTCTAAACCTTATTTGGGCAGTTTGCCTACTCTCTTAATCTTGCCACTCTCTCCACGGGCCTACAGGAAAATCAGCCCAAAACAAAATAAGGAAAAGACATAATTTTCAGGAACAGACAAAATTTAACAAAGAGAAAAATTTAAAAACTTGACAAAGAAGACAAAGAAGACAAATCAGGCTATTTTGTCTTTTTTTTAAATTTATGACTTTAGCAGAACATACCATGCTGGTTGCCTCTCTGTATTTGTATTTGTTACACCTGTACCCAGGATTTCACAGTTATACTTAAGTAGCTCCTGGAAGATTCTAAATCTTTTAACAGAGACCCTCCTCATTTAACCTTCAATCACGGTTTCCTGGTCATTCAGCTCAGTCAACCGAAGAAGATTGCATAGGCAAATGCCCTTAGCGCACCCCTCTAGGATTGTTGGATCTGGGAATTGAGCACCTTATTTTCTGTGCAGAAAGTCGGGGTAGTTGTTATGTGATGGGAAAAGCCTAAAGGCCCATTCGAAGTTTATGATATAGCTAGCCTGTTTTGGAAGAATATCTGAACCGCCACTGAGTTCATATACCGGATGAAATTTACAAGTACACTTTACAGCCCACAGAGAGTTATTTGCAATACCGTAGTCATGGTTCTGAATTCGAAAGAATCCACTATAAGCGTGAGGACTCAATTTATCCTGACTTACTGTGAACAGTGAAGGAAATTTTACGGGACACATTGTGTGCCGGTGCAACTTAGGTGCACTTTTTAAATGCCGGTCTGATTTGAATGTCCTATGCTGGTCACAGTTATGGATGATTAAGTCTTTCCAGGAAATATGTGGTTTCCCAGACTTATGGAAGACTGGAAGATGATGTGTTGAATGTCTCATGCATGAAAGATATTAGCCAATGACATACCGTAGAAAAAGAAAAGCTGATGAGATTAATTGACAAGACTATGAGTATAGGTTAAGATACAGGCTTTGACCACGACACCTTTAAAGCCCCCATATTCAATACTTGATTCTCCTTGGGGCCTGAATATCTTGGTTGTGTTGTGTCCTTAAGCTTGCAAATTCTAATCATCTTGTCTATCTAGGTTCTCTATTACTTTTAGTGGTAGATGATTTCAAAAAGCTGCCCCTAAGCTAGTAGTAGTAGTAGTAGAAGTAGTAGTAGTACTAGTAGTAGTAGTAGTCGACGAGAGGCTGTAGCTAAGCCTTTTTAGTGCCTCTAACCTACTTTCAGATTAAAGGTCATAAATGGTTTACCATACGACTGGACCACCTGGTCAGAGAAGGCCGTTCGCAAGCTTCTGTAAAAATATGGTCGTACAGGTAATCAACCCAGGTTTGGTATTGAAAGGTGAGTGCAGCCGACCCCCCACTTAAAGAGTTTCAGACAGTGTATGTCTGTTTCCAAAAATTTGGTAGAGTAGTGCTTAGGAATGAATTAGTGCGCTTGGTTCATTGAACCAGGAACGCTCCTACACTGCATCGCCGGGGTTTCCCGGTAGCACCTTAGCCAAAAGACCTCCTGCTAAATGCCAATGTGCGTGAAGTAGCTGTGTCTGGACCCAATCAAGATCACTAGGTTGGAATCAGTGTGGTTAAGGTCTGAAGAATATTGGGTGTTATTATGACACAGTATTATGCTGTGCACTATAGATAAAAGATTTAAGGGAGTGTCATGTCAGTGGGTCGAAGTGGGTGGTAAGACATTTGCAGTTTTGCTGAACTTTCACCTAGTTTTTGCTGGTAGTGTTATGAGTGAGTGGCACAAGGAATTGAAAAAACAAAAGATAACACAAATACTTATGAGATGAAAAATGAGTGAAGAAACATTCTCTGCTGCCAGCTGACTCGCCAGCAACAGTGCAAGCCCAAAAGAGGTAAAAGAAAGGGAAAAGACGGCTTCTTATCTGGGTGAACTACCGCCGACAGTGCCACTTCTATGGGGCTGAGGGTGTTGGTTGGCTTCAAGAACCAGCCGTGACAGACAGTGTCTGACCCCAACATGGTTTGCTTTTAGAGAATAACTGGACAATGCCAATCTTCAGGCCAATCCGTTCAGTAACCAGAGGACCCAGCACCATGTGTTGGATGGAAGTGACTTAGGAAGAACTGTTCAAGTTAAGATTTAGGTGTCCTTACCTAATGATCAGTTAGAATTATGTATAAATAAAGCCAATCAGATGCTGTGTTGGATTGCTAAGAATCTTATTAGCCGAGAGAACACATTGATGTTAAGGGTTTATAAAACTCTAGTGAGGCCAAATCTCAAATATAGCGTTTAGCCTTGGAATACTGTAGCGGAGCATGGAATTTGGTTTTTAATCAATTGAGGATTGAGAGTGTCCAGAGGCACTTTACGAGGATGATTAAAGAGGTAGGCCTGCTTCCCTACTCCAAGCGACAACGGGTTCAACAGCTGACTTACACTCTCGCTGAGAGACGTTCGAGAGGTGACCTGATTGAAGTATACAAAGTTAGCAAGGTTTATCCCACTAACGGGGCAGATCTGGATTAAATGTACTTTGCAAACCAGAAAAAAGACAGTGTGAAAGCGCAAAGATTCTAAAACTAATCGTATATGAATGAATTTTATAAATGACAGGGTTATGTTTATTGACCTTTAAATTTCAAAGAGTGTAAATATTTTTAAATCCAATTTAGAGATGTTTACATGCAAACCAAAGTATCAGGGATATGTAAACAGTTTTTAAAATTTTTGTTTAATTTTGTCCGACCCTCATTGCTAATTTGAAAATATAATAACAGAAAAGTGCGCGCTGTTGTACAAAAAAATGTTTGATGAGGTTTTAAATCGGGTATTCACCTAACCAGGTGCTTACGCGCACAAAAGGGCCCTGGTTAAAGCAATTGATCGGGTAGAAGGCGTCAATTATTTGAATTAAAAGAGGAAGCTTGACGAGATTCATCGGCCACTGCGCGGCTCTCTTTACGTTTCTTTTTCTATGTTCTATGTTTCCCCCAAAGCATGGCAACAAAAAACTGATCGGTCTCCATACCACATACCATTCTAACGAAACGATAGTGGATAGAAAAGCAAAGCTGCGAACCTTCACCTAACCAAATGATTAAATTAGCGCATGCTATAAGAGTACATTGCTCATACTCTAACCACAGCATTACAGCGCGATGCTCTCGCGGATTGATCTAACCTGAGCCATTATCTTAATTGCGCGCGCCGCGAATACCTGGTTAAGCTCTTGGTGAAGTTGCATTGTCGAGGTGTAACCCGACTCGCGCGCGGCTCGCAGCTTGCTGTTCTCATGATCGCGACGATCAAACGTTAGATGAATGTCATTTGTCAAGGTGAAGGGGAGCAAATTGCCTTCCTAACCAGGTGCTTACGCTGCGCGCGACCTGCTACCGCTACCTCCATGGTACTGCGGTGACGCGCGCAAAAATGCTTTGGTTAAATAAACGCAAGCTGAACATTAGACGGTAGACGGTTATAATCTTGTCAAGATGCTGGCATCATTATTAATTATTTACATCTATTTGTTACATTACGCAAGATTGCAGACAGTTTTTTCTGAGCGTGTAATATATTTTTGGAATAATTGCACAAGTATGTTAAATTCTCAGTATCTGTTGTCATAATTATTGATTTTATTTTATTTGACCTCACAATACTTGACGGCTCCACCCGTCTTAGAAGTATACATTTAGAACACAGGTCCTTAGTTAGTATCATCACTCTTGACTCTTCGCAGAAATTGCTTGAAAATACTTGAGAAGTCTATCTTCTATAGGACCCATAGTTTGTGGAACTGCTTTCCTTTACAAATACGTGAGATTGGTATTCCTTCTTTATTTAGGTTTAGACTAAAGTCCCATCTCTGGGAATCTTTATCAACCCCAACATACATTGGTCTAAGTGCTTACATTTAGTTTATTATCAATCTTTCTACATTTGTGTTAGATCTCAGTAAACCATAGGTAATTATATAATATTAAATATAGGTAAAATTCAACTAATCTTTGTAACCAATGTAGAAGAAGGAGGAAATGTATAGTCAGTCAGTCGGGAAAGAATGTCAGTTAAACTACAAGCTGTAACAACTGTCCAGTTCTTCTTGTTGTTGAACTTATGCTGTGTTTTTATAGGATAGTTATATCTATCTTCTCAGTTCTTCAGTACCTGAATGGGGTTGAGGAGAGATTTTAATGTTTGTGATGAAGGTTTTATTAATTATGGTATTTTGATTTGAATTATTGCCACCAAGGAGACATATTGTGTAGGTCCGGCTAGCCGAGCAGATCTACGTTTTGGTCATCCTTCATTAAGTACAGTGTTTGACCTACTTTGACAGCATCAGTTCAATTTCCTAGAGTTCTAATACAGTCATCCCCCGATTTACCGGGCCCTGACAGTGGCGTAACGTAGTAGGTCTAGCCAATGTGGCGCCCCTCGGCGATGAAAATGCGCCCCTAATTGGCGCCCCGGTGTAAGGGCTTCCTCGAAGCAATTTGTGAAAAAATGACCGAAAAATCTAAATAAATAGTGAAGTTATTAAACCAAACACGCGATTTTGCTAGTCGCGCAGTTAATCTTGCATAATTGTCCCATATTTTTCATGACGATTTGGCGCCCCCTGATGATGGCGCCCCCTGCGCCGGCGTAGCTGGGGTGGCCGGGGCATCGTTACGCCGCTGGGCCCTGATTTACCGGGTCCCCCGATTTACTGGGCCTCATTCCTTCTGTCCAAAATTTATTTTATTTCCAAGGCAACTGTTAAATTTTGTTGTCAAAACTATGTAATACAGTCGGACTAACACTTTTTACTTATCTAACATTGTTCCAATGACAAAAAAGACGGTATATAGACACATAAGACGGTATATAGACTTTTAAGAGACAATTTAGACCCAATTACGGCCTCAAATGGCACTCCCTCGATTTACCGGGTCCCCCAATTTACTGTGCATTTTTCCTTTCCCCCGGAAAGGCCTGTAAATCGGGGGATGACTGTATTATATTTATTTCATTCATGTATAATTTACTGTACTATTTGAAAAGTTTTAAATAGAGCTTTTTAGATACTTTGTGAGAGTAGGTGTGATGATGCTGGCATCATAATTTGTTATTTATTTATTTATTATTGAGTGCCTTGACTTTTAAAATATATATATGTTACTTAGAGCTCTAAAGCACTCCTCTAGACAATGCAGAGGGTGTCGGATCGTATCCGACTCAGCAGGGTGCAGGTCCATGAATTTTACAAGTTGAAATCATGCCTGTTAAATACCTATTCCATACACATCATGTACCTTGGTTGATTTTTTGGCTCAACCACAACAACATAACACATCTGCACCTGTTATAATTGATTATATCTACAAAGTAAGTATCAATGATAAACATAAATTTTTCTTTCTGTATCCAAGATTTGAGTCGTGACATTTTTCGTAGCACATACAATTTGCCATACTTTGTGTTCAGGCTCAGGTGTAATAATGAAAGTCAAATTTCAGGATGTTGAACAATGAACTCAAACCACCAAAGGCTCCAGAGAGGCCGTTGATGCCTTACATGAGGTTTTGCAAGCATGTTTGGGAAACAATCAAGCAGGATAATCCAGAATTAAAATTAGGTGAGATAGGAAAGATGATTGGACAGAGATGGAGAAACATGGCAGATGATGAAAAGCAAAAGTATCTTGATCAATATGAATCTGAAAAAGCTGAGTATCACAGGGCAACCGCTATCTATCAGCAATCCCCTGCATATCAAGCTTACCTTGCTGCCAAAGAGCAGCAAAAACATCAAGAGCAAAAAGTGAAGGAAAAAGCAGCTCAAATATCATTCCAGGAACAAGAAAATCACAAGATGTTTTATGCTGAAGAAGATGATGGGGATGATGGGTATAGTGAAAAACATATTGCTACACAAAGGTATCATCGTAACCATGCATACATTGCAGAGCTTTTCCAAGAAGGAAGTGTTCCTGATGTTAGAACTGTGGTGACCAAGCAGCGAATGTTGATTCTTCAAAAGCAAGTGCAAAGTCTTGTCTCTCATCAAAGTCAATTGGAGGAAGAGCTTCAGTCCATTGATAAATCATACCGAGAAAAGAAGCAAAAGTATGATGAAAGCAACAACAGCTTTCTCTCGAAAATGGAGGATCTTAGAAAAAAATGTGATGTAGAAAAATCCGAGTTTTTCAACAGTCTTTCATCGATAGAAAATTCAAATGCAACTGAGGAGGCTACTGAAACTCCAATGGAGACCAATTAACTAAGTGGTTGTTTTCTAACAACCACTTGTCCATATCATATGGCACTAATTTTTCTAGTATCAGTATAATTTCATTAACTTACAATTGGACTCGGATACATTTTGAGAATGTATTTGTCACATGATCTTATGGTAGAGGCTTTAACATTATGCTGTTGACTGTATTTGTTTATATCATTCAGTACTTACTACTTGTATTGAGCTTATATCTGTCATCTAGAAAAATGGATTTAGCCATAAATCGAAAAATTGATTTAGCCATAAATCGTGTCTTATAACAAAATTAAGGCTGAGTGCTGTTAAACCTCAATATTTTTATTAATCTTGACATGTATCATTGCTGTGTACGAGGAAATATGTTATCAATATTTTTAATGACAGTATGAATTATCATTATGCTGATATTATAATTTCTCTCATGTTATTTCATGTTGTGATCACTGCTATCTACTCCACAGTGTTTAGATAGGTATTTGCTTCTGGCTTCATTTACTATCTTGCTGATTGTCTCAGAAGGACAAAGCTTATATCAAATCTAACAGTTTTGCAGTGAAATTAGTGACACACAGTTTTGAATTATTATAATGTCATCACAAAACATTTAACCGATATAGAAAAATGAGCCCATTCTTATCAACATTTCTACTTATATGTCTCTACTAGCTGCAAAAAAAGCAAAAAATAATGTCTAACATTTATCTCTGGTTGTACAATAATTCAATTTTTCTCAGCAGGAACATGAGATAAACTCAACTAGGGATGAGTTTGACCTTCCTAACCTGTTTCCTTCTCATGTAAGTGTATATTATTCAAAATTTACTGGAAAGAGCTTGAAGGTAGTACCTTATATGTTAAACAGAACTCCTTTTAAAGCTATGACATCAGAATTATTAGGGAGGAGTTGGACATCTTAACATCATCCTAGAATTTGATCAGTCCTACCTATCTGGCCTTACATCGGTCAATCACTGTCAGGTGATGAGAAAAATTCCCGACTCCTCCCCAAAAATTCTTATGTCTATTTATATTGTGTGTTAGGATAGAGAATTTCTTTTATTATTCACCAGAAAAACTTCGGTTTAGTTATTGAGCATCCTTGGCCTAAGTTGTTCTTTGCTCAAAGTGACCAAAATCTTCTAGCAGCTATGCAGCGTAGACTGTACAATTTCTAAGCATTGTAGTTCTGAAAGGTTTCCAGCTCATACTACATTACTGATTTCAGACTAGTACTTTATCTAAGTATTCTTTTCTTGGCTTAAGTGGTTAATTCTGTCGACTAATGAAACATATGCAGTTATCTATAGCCACTGAGCCAATTTTATACTAAAGGTGCTTGGAATCTGATTGCAAGCTTTTTGTATCACGTGTGTGTACTCAGTTCTGTAGGATGTATCAAATCAATATTTTTAATCAAACAACAACTTTTTCAGAATTCCTCCCATCTTCACTGTATCCACAAATGATTTTATCTGCAACACACCAGTAAGTTATCTATCTAAAAAGAAACTACCCTACACTGTACATTCCTCTAGATTAATAGCAATTGAGTCATACAAAATTGACCCATTTTTTAAGTTACTGTAAAGCAGGGTTCTGGTATATTTTGAGTAGCGAATTAAACGATGGTAAAATAATGCGGACTTAAAGCAGCAATTTCACTTTGTAATTTCTCAGATACATTGGGTCGGAAAGGATGTGGTGACTGCTATGCCGGCATTAAAATCCATGGTGGGTAACTGTTTTACATATTATTATTTTACTTCATTAGACTGGCTCCTTTGAAGTTAGATACGTTAATTTGTATAACAAGCCTTTTCTATAGCGCATCGTTATATTCAGCCTCCAAACAAAGTTCTTCCGGCACCAGATTGAGCTTGAATGTGACATTTAAGTTTGTTTCAATCATCCCACCGATACAGGACATTTCACGTTCCTCACTAGTGTACGCGAAGTGGTTATCGTTCACTTTTTTAGAAATTTCCCTTATTCCCTCCTCAAGTCGATGCTCTGCCTCCGCGATCACCACCGTCATCCTTCTATTGACGATGGCTAACTCCTCGTCCACCAGATCTGTCATCTCGACAATCTTGTCCTCCCCAAACTGCATCACCTCCCTAGTGCTCTTGGCAACCCACTCTTTGTACATTCTCACTCTGGTTAGGAGTATGAGTGGGTTTATCATGGCGTTCAGTGCCAAACACATTATGTCAGTGAAATTCCAGGAATAGTTGAACATGATGTTTGATGTGTAAAATGGCTCGGGCCAAGAGTTTTTGTACTTAGAGATGGTCCAAAAGATGTAGTTGATCACCATCGGCGTGCTGAAAATGATGTGAACGATGGTGATGATTATGATGGTCATCGTTGCTTTGTGCTTGATATTCTGCGATGTCTGATCGTTGCTGGCGTTAGGAACATTTTGCTTCGAACTCCTGACAGCATTGATAGCCGTCAAACAGCTGATGACTACGATAGTGGCCGGAAGAAATATTTGAAGCGTATAGGTCATGTTGTCGAAATCATCTAGAACTCCGTGCAAATGGTGTTTGTCGTTGTTAGAAGGAAAACAGTAGACGTCCCATTTTGCATAATTTGGGACAAATATTGAGAGCCCTGAAACGGATAAGAGATTTCAACTGGAATAGTTTACGATCAACTCTATTCGAAATTTATCTACATTTTACCATGATCGAATTATTAAAAAACGGCTCCATGTAATGAAATACGTCACAAACTTTAAAAAGGTCAATTTCAATTGCTTTTAAATTTAAATTGGTGAAAAATGAAAAGCTCAGTAAACATCATACTTACCAGCCATGACTGTATCATGCACCAGATTAACTGCAAAGTAAACTCCCACCACCATGAGGACAAACCTCTTGCTCACCTCCCTAAGGGGAAACAACAAACTGAAAGTCCTGGTCACACTCAACGTCCCGGTTAGGAACATGGCCATCCGCTGTACCACACGATACATGATCCCCCAACACAAACACACTCCATCACTCTGGAACCAGGTCGGATTTCTGTCGTTGAAGAAGGACGCAGCGACAAACACGACCATGAAGGAAACAGTGGTGTCGTTGAGGGAAGTACAGAGGTAAAGGCAGGTGGATATGTCCTTGTGGGACCGAGAGAAGAAGTACCTGAAGACGGCCAGGTTGCCCGCCATGCCGAAAATGCTGCAGGTTACGTAGATGAGGCCGAATGTTGTGTCAGCAGCTGATGACGGTGTGAAGTTTAAGGAGAGGTTGGAAGTCTGCAGAGAGGTGTTGTCTGAGGAGATATGGTTTGTGTTATTGAATGTAGTTCATAGAGAGAGGAGAAAATCATAGCGTGCATACAACAAACAGGAAAAGTGCTATGAGATAGGAGAAGTGGACATTACTGAAACTTATACTCAGAGAGTTAAATCAATAACTGGAATCTGAGCGGACTGTCTGCTGCGGACAGGGCTTTTGCCTCAAATCCTCAACATGTTCTCAAGTGCTTGAATACTTACTGTTATAGTCCATTGTGTGGCGGGTATTTTAGGGTGCTAAACGACTATCAGGAATCCTTATGGGCTAAGAATTTGATGTTAAACAGGTAAAAGTACACCAACTAGAGAGTACACAGCGAAATAAAACATCTCTTCAGAGAGAGTTAGAGAGAGAGTGAATCCAGCACAATTATGCTGGAGCCGTGCGCTAAGCGCTTGGCATCAGTTATTGTGGTGATGCTGCCATTAAAGCATTATATAGGAAATTGCTTTGTGAAGTTTCCCTTTCTAGGTTCGTGGGTTAAGGCACTGACCATGAACATGACACCCTGGGACTTCCCCATGGTCAATGATCAAAAGCTTGACCACGAACATAAAATTATGGAGTTTTGCCATGGTCATGGTCAAAATTTTGACCATTTGACTACAGTAATGTTTAAAATTAGACCATGGTCATGGTCACTTGACATGCTGAGGCAAAATGGTCAAAAAATCGTGACTGCCATGCTAGTGTGGTTGTGTATTCCTTCCAAAAAGATGTACGTCACCACACTAGCAGTCATATTTCTGAGTAAACTGACAAAATGTAGGCAAATAAAATATAGGCAATGGGCATACATAAGAATATCTTATTTCCTTAAGCAACTGTCCTTATTTCCCCGAACAATTTATTGTGTAAGCAACACTCAATCATATTCCCGAACCATTAAACCTGGATTGTAGCCTTGCACTTTGTAGCCCCCCCCCCCATGTAACTCATTACATTATTAAGATCACAGTTTTTCCTAAAATCTACATCATTAATCAATTTTCACTCTCAACCCTGCACAATATCAGCTAATTGATCTTTTCCAATTGCCATGCAATAATCACTTAATCATTATCCTAATTATCCAATTACCCAATTACTAGACCACTAAACAAACTCTCCCCTCAGAACCCCAAGTGTCACAGAATCTCAGTGAAGTACAACGACAGTCACGTGACAGTGAACTGTAACTGTGACAAGGTAGCTGGGACTCTGTACTCTGTACGGGAAAATGAAGTGACAGTTTTATACTCTTCTCCGTCTTTGCCGTGAGTCAAACACAAGGAAAAGTTTGTAGAAATTGTTTGTTTTAAACTTTTATGCATATTAGATTATGCTGATATCTGTTAGCCATAGCGATAACCCTGTTATTACTAGTTCAACTTGTGACCCTCTTTACTTCACTTTATCTCTCATTTACTACAAACTTATGCCGTGAACAAGTTGACGACGATATATTGACCGAAATGTGTATTATATGTACTACGATATGAAACAAAGAAAAGAACCAAGTCGTTCGAAGAGAAGAAATAAACAGACAAACGCTTAGATCCCCTATTTGCTAATTCCAAATTCAGGCGACTATAGTCTTAGTTATAATATCATTCTGATGAATATTTAGATACTGCTCTGTGTCGGTATTATCAAGCTCAACTTGGTATTGTGATAAGTTTACTGCACTGTTCGACATTGTGTAATTCATTGTGCAATGTGCTAATCTGAATCGTTCCCATGAATTTTAATCTTTCTACTGGCTTGCAAGTTTAATTCATCGTCGGTGGACTGTTTATATTTATCATGATTCAAATTTGAAAGTGTTATCTTAGCTCCGCGATGAAACAAATTGTGTAAATATTGTAAGTGCAAATTTCTCTGCCATGCTTATTTATATTTCAACTAAAAGATGTCCACATGAAATTGATATTACAAGTAAAAGCTGTAAATTCTAATTGTTGAATAGTCATTAAGTATTCATGCATCTTCTTTTAAATGTTCATAATCGGTTATCTGTTCAACTGACCACTACTGCTTAATTCTTGGCTGAAATATGAGATCATGGATATAATTTTAAGTTTAAATGCGGTCCAATTGGCGTGGGAGTTAACATATTAAATAGAAAGTGTCATTAAAACTATTCACTATCATTTAACACTAAATGTTTAATACTAAACGATTTCTTGATTTTCTTTTTCAAGTTGATTCAAAAAGTTTTAGAAATTGTCCCTCAGATGCAGGCTGTTTGCTTGCCAAACATCCCAAATATTTTAACGGCCTCTTACTGAAACGACATGGTTAGGACATCAATTGAAGGACATAATTTAGGAAATAGTTAAAGGATATAATTTAAAATTTAGGAAATAAATTGAAGGATATAATTTAGGACATAAACTTGAAGGACCTAACTTAACGGGCTGTACTTGTTGTAGGTAATCACAGAGTACCCGGTAAAACCTACTACTTACCAGCAGCCAGCTGCTCCACACCTGCACATCACGTGACACCTTACAGGTGAACATGAGCTTTGCAATTCTTGTAATTCTCATACATGATCGGTATTCAGGACCGTGCCTACTGTACAAGTCAACATAATGCTCGATACCAAAATTTCGAGAATCTGGTATTGACCTGCTACATATCGAGTTACTTCGTGGAGAGAAGATTTGATTGTATAGGCGGTAGTTTAACGTGTTATAACGCGATCTTGTGTGTGATGGAATTGGATTGGAGTCGTTTTTACGCGTCCAAGGACCAAGGCAAGATACTATAAATACGAAGATGATAGAATGGGAATGCGGAAGATTTCTTCAAAATACGCGCATCTAAAATCCCATCTTAAAAATGATCAGTTATCAAGCTCCCAATTTATGCAGTCAGAAGTTTATTTTACATTGCAAGTTCCTTTCTTTGGTTCAAATGCATACAAACATTAGGGTAAAAACTGTCCTTTTCCAACGATAGAACAATCAAATTCTATCCCATTGAACTCTGTCTCTGGTGAGTCGTAGCTAGTAGCTATTAGCTAGGTAATATCAGGTCGCTCGAATAATATTTTCAGTAACAAGATTGTGGAAAAGAAAAGGCCAGATTTGATTTTTCAACGATAATTTTTGGGTGAGGATTGAAGCCGCGTTGGTCATTACATAAAATAAAATATTTGATATGGTATAATTGAAACTGAATTAGAGTTCACACGTGTTACACTTGTTTCACGTGTTACACTACAATGTCACGTGTTACACTTGTTTCACGTGTTACACTGCAATGTCACGTGTTACACTGCAATGTCACGTGTTACACTTGTTCACGTGTTACACTTGTGTCATGTGCGTGTTACACTGCAATGTCACGTGTTACACTGCAATGTCACGTGTTACACGTGTTTCACGTGTAACAATCTCGTCACGTGGTGTGTTACTCAACCATGAAACGTACCCTTGTCCCTCCAATTCTAATTCATTTCCCCTGATCAGATGAAGGCTTATTCAATGACACTTGTCCTTATTGCATCATGTTGTGGATCCCTCTAGAGGTGCTATGTAATGTTGATTAGTTTGTCTGTGTGTAATGGTAAAGCTGTTATGGAGCCATGGTTGGTTAACCGCTGCTGAAAATTCAAATTTGATGTAATAGCCTCGTGCACAGAGATTGACAATTTGGTCGTATGGGAAGCCTAAGAAAATTTAAAATGGCAGGACCAAGTTGATAAGTTTTATTCGGAGAACGTTGCTGATTACTGAAACAGCTTGTTAGTTTTCATACCTAATGTCACTTAAATTTTAGCGATATGACAATTACAGGGGGCTTCGAATTCCTCGTACCTGTGTTACAACATAGCTAGATTGTCAAGTCAGAAAAATTCTCCACAATTCTTTTTAAACTGCGATATTTTCACGAAAGATTCTCCCATTGTGCTGCTTCGAAATAGAAAGTTGCTGGACGAAAAAGCTGGAAGCTCATTACAATTTACGTCACTGATTACGTCACTCGCGATATAACATCATCTAAGTTCTACAGCTATAACATCTAGTTATACAGCTATAACATCTAGTTATACAGCTATAACATCTAGTTATACAGCTATAACATCTAGTTATACAGCTATAACATCTAGTTATACAGCTATAACATCTAGTTATACAGCTATAACATCTAGTTATACAGCTATAACATCTAGTTATACAGCTATAACATCTAGTTATACAGCTATAACATCTAGTTATACAGCTATAACATCTAGTTATACAGCTATAACATCTAGTATACAGCTATAACATTCTA
>JH157156.1:2231-13066 GCA_000226015.1 Mnemiopsis leidyi
CGACCATGATCGGCTTGATCATTCGAAGCAAAAAATGTCGGGAGATTAAATTTTAAATGATGGAGGTGCGCGTTGCCTTGCGTTGCGGCCCATTTTCGCTGCCGCGCCGCGCGCTTCGCGCGCGGGGGGCTGCCGCTTCGCGGCAGCAGGTCAGACAACGTCTGACAAGGTGCGCGCTGCTGTACAAAACCAAAACCCCTCATTCAAAACGAGAATGTAAATAAAAAGACGGGAGGGTGCGCGCTGCCGTACAAGTCGAGGTGTAACCCGACTCGGATCGCGCGCGGCTCGCAGTTTGCTGCTTTCCTTTCGTTAGAAAGTTAGGCGGATATGATATCATCTCGTCAAATAGATGTAAACCTTCTTATTGAACTAGGGCGGGACCGCGGGCGGACCTCCTTAAAGGTTAAAGTCCAACTCCAAGCACATATCTAAAATTTTTAGCCGCGCGCACGTAAATTTTTAACTGCTTATGGTTTGGTAACGAAACTACCGCCCAATTATAAATAAAAAGAAAGATGATAAATTTTGGAAATCATTGATGTTTAGCGTTATGATTTGGTTACTGCACACTGTACAATAAGTTTATGATAAGCAAGACTCAAGACTGAATCTTTATAATTCATCAATTTAGATTATGTGCGCGCCGCGCGCACCCAATGTGCAAATACAAATATTTATGTTGCGCAAATCGTGTTGCACAGGAGTGACTAACTCGCCCACTAAGGAAGTGCAATTATTCCATATACGGCTCAATTTTGTCACGTGTGTCGAGAGAGCCCTTGCCGTGCTCTCTGTGATTGTGCGGCTGAGTTGTGTTTAGCCAATAGCAGTTTGTAGTTTGTAGTGCATTGTACAATCAGAGTTATTCTGCCCAGGAGGAGGGATATTTGTTTAGATCTGGACAAAATTTAGATCGGGTGCAAAGTAATGACAGAGAGCTGTCGAGAAGCTCAACCTCCCGTTAATTACGTCAGAGTCGCCGGGACCGCCGGAACCTTTCAGAATCTCACTGCAGTCCAGATAATCGGTAATGGAACTGGTGCCGACCAGTTACAACTGTTCCAAACAACTGGCAGTGATCCATCACAGAGACAGATCTATGCCATCATCGATCCCAACTCAGCCACCGGCCAACAGTTGGCGATGCTAACAGCCTCCAATACCGCCGTGGCTGTACCTTTGGCGGGAACCATCGATAATAGCCTTATTCAGGTGAATAATGAGATAATGGATACATTAGCACAAGGGATAACTGCCGATTGTTTACACGGTTTGTGTACAATTTGAAATTCAGCGTCCAGGATATCAAATTACTTTGTAACACTTAAAACACGTCTTGCCAAGTTGCAGTTTCCACTATCTCTGAGCGACCAACTTTCTAGTTATTTTTGTGTAAACCTTGTAATTCTGTTGAGTTCACATTCGCCCTGCTGCTTGAAATCCGCAGAACTACCACATTAACATTAAAAGATCTCTCGACTCTCAGCCTTAAACGCGGAACATAATACTGCTGTTCCCCTCTTGCACAACTCTTAGCAAATCCAAAACTTATCCCCTTCTTTCCCTCAAACCACTGCTTTGGATCTTTTTGGCATCCCTTCAGACAACTTACTACTCAGTGCCCTCTTTCAAATCAATGCGTAGTCACATGACGCCTATACCTAAATGTGTCCTGGCCCTCCCAGTTCTTATAACTGAATTCTACTCTGAGTATCAGGTCGATGACGCAGTTAAGGTGTGGATTGTAGCAAGCAAGGTGACACAGACTCAGATGGTCCTCTTTTCCATGAGCCTGCCCAGTGTTTGTGTTTTGAAATCGATAGATACATTTTTTGATGTGAATCCTTGCCTTTGTTTTCCTTTTTGTTCCTCTTGGCTCTCTTGCGCTGAACCGGGGACTGAACTCCTAAAAGATAAAGAAATTATCATCGCTTGAGCGTCAAAATATCCATCTTTGAATTGAATATGAACAAAGCGATAGATCTTTGAAATTTCTGTTATTGTTATCTGACATCGATCAGAACTAAAAAGTGTTATTACTAGTCCTAAGTATCACTTCGTTTTCTAGCCCAAACAATGTGGCATACTTCGAAACGGCTGAAGTGGCTTCAATAATTACCATTTGATACAATTTGAAGATTTTTCATAGACCAGATTCCAATGTAATGGCCATGGCTGATTCCTTGTGTTCTAGTTTAAGTGCCATATCGCACTGGATACTTGTTTTGACTTTCACAAATCTTACACTCAATTTACAGCAGACCCACCTGTAGTGTATATGTCAGTGTGTTCGTGATATTCGAATGCTATGATGGTCTTTTTGTCCCAGTTGATCGGAGATATAGAAGAGGTGAATATTTGTTCAATCAATTTATTTGTCAATGAATAGCTCCCATCCCCGTGGGCCCGATTTTTTGGTTTGGTCTCAGCTGAAGAGAACAAAACCAGCCTATTTTATATCATCTTCTAGCTTGGCTCGGTAATTTCGCCTAATGTATAAATAACTTGATGGCTTTTATCACGATTCACGCATTAAGAGGCCTCGCCCTTGCCACAAACGCACATTCTAACAAGAACCAAGTTCCAATAGCACGTGACAACCAGTTTAATTTTAGGCTGTAATATAACATAAGTACTTAATAGTCGGTGTAAAAACCACTCCCGTTGTTAACAAACTTCCCTTTCTCCGACCGTTACTCAACAGATGTGTTTAGCTCGCAGCAAGATTAATCTTCTTTTCTTTGTCCGTCCCACACACACACACACACACTATCGTCCCGTAGCAGCTGGCACTAGCTAAACACAGTGGAAAGAAGTACTAAACAATGTATGAAAAGTCATGTTAGCGCTTCTAAGCTGGACCTCTCTGTGTTGCCACTCGCTCTGCTTCGGATAGTGCGATTTAATGTAATGAAACTGCACACAACTCTCATAGTATTACATAACGTCTCTCGCTCTATCTTTCTGACATGCAATAAAATAATGTACTGCGTGCTTCTTCGCTACACGCGTATTGGACTGAGTTTACGAGAAAGCAAGGCTTGGCTATACATTGTCATCTCAGAAGTAATCTCGAGAGTTATGTCAATCTGGAAATAGTGTCCTCAAAAGATAATCTAATCTTAAGATTCCCTCTTACAAGCTCGCCAAGATAACATCAATTAATTAATTCACCCTCCTAGATTTCGGTTACCTTGTCTTTATTGGTTTGACGATAATGACTTCCATTTTCCACTAATTCCTGTAAATATAACTTGTTTTTCTATTCGACGGCAATCTGTCAAAATGTCGTCGTTCCATACCTTTACTTATGTCTGGGTAAGTGCCAGTAAGTGCCAGTTAGTGCCAGTAAGTGCCAGTCCGGTACGATAGATATCACGACAACCGGGTTTTCACTGGTATCATTGCAGTCAGTCAGAGCCCATAGCAGCCTTGAATTTAACTTCAAGTTGAAATTTCTCCTCAGATTTAATATAGCACTAAAACTTCAGACATGGCGTCTGGAATAAGGCCATGTTCCTGACCGCTTTATAAAACTTACAAGCACTGCTGGGTGTGGTGAATTGTTGTTGAAAGTGGCTCTCAACTCAATATCCAACAGATATTACCCCTCAAAGACATAGTCTAGAATTTCAATCAAGTATCCATCACAGCGCTGGCAAGCATGACCGTCTTTTTTTCTTCTCGAATTTGCCGAAGGCCGCTGCCGAAATATCTAACGGTAAAATCTAGACTGTACACAATATCTAAATCCCCCAATCTAACAAAACCCAAATTTCAGAGCAACATCGTCTCCAATGTTGACAACGACGAACCTCTCTATGTCAACGCAAAGCAGTATCACCGGATAATGAAGAGGCGGCAACAGCGGGCCCGCTTAGAAGCCCAGGGCAAGATTCCTAAAAGTCGACAGGTAATCTTTGAATTGTGGTAAGTTTCAGTTTTTAAGTAGACGTGGAATTTTTTAGTAGAAACATCCACCTCCACAGTTCCCGTCTGACTTGCCGAGCAACCCCAACCTCATTTCATGAGCACTTAGCCCTACTTTCGTACTCTGAAATTAAATAGTAGTATTATTTTACTGGTCTTATTACAACCCGCGTACAAAATAAGTAAATAAAAATAAAATCTCCGTATAAAAGATGGTCCTAAGTGTTAATGCATGTTTAAAAGACAATTTTATTGAAGATGCCATAGGTTTTTTGTTTGAATCACAACTTAACCATTGCTTTAGAAATTCCCACATTAACCTCTCTATTTACAAACGCTCCTTTAGAAATATCTCCACGAATCTCGACACCAACACGCGCTGAGGAGAAGTCGAAACAACGGAGGTCGCTTCCTTGCTGGCTTGCCTGGCTCTGGGTCTGAAGCAGGGGGCAGCCCCGAGAAGGTGAGATCTCCGACTTCATATTTGGTATTTTTAATTTTAATCTAAGTAGTATAACTTAGAGACGGTAATGTTAAACCATTGAAGTAGTGATAGCTACGGTTTATAACGTTACATGATTACATACTCTGCTTTAACGGTTACTCAACAAAACAGCTATGTAATTCTCATGTTAAATAGTGGCCAATATTATGTCAGATATCACTTGAAAGGTTTATCTCCCTAATGTCTTCCACCACACATGCTCAAGGCGCTGAAACAATGTCTCGCTCTTACCGCATGTTTAATTCTCGACATGACAACTAATTGGCATCAAACATAGCTGTCATGCAATAAGATAGCATTTTATCTGCACCACGCACGTGTAACGTAGATACGTTGAAATACGTAGAGAGCACTGCGCACGTGTAACGTAGATACGCAGGGCGTTATTGACATGATCTCCTTCGTCATTGGTATTACACTGACTAATACTACCCCCAATAATTCCGGTACTATTTACCTAACGTTTCTCTCAGCTGTCCGAAGCGACCATGTCAGGGAACAGCAGCAAGTCGCCCTCCACAAACAGGCCCATACAGGTCAGACCAGAGAATCTCGGTAGTCTGGCTGCAGCTGAGGGTATGAACCAGATAAGCGCTCTTATGACTTCTCAGTTCAGGTGAGAAACTGTAGGTTTTTGTTACAGTTCAGGTGATAGTTAATGTCTTGGTGATTTTTAAAGGTCAGGTTATTTTAAAAGTACATGAGTTTTCTCAGTTTCTCGGTTTACATAAGACTTGG
Organism: Mnemiopsis leidyi; assembly: GCA_000226015.1. NCBI lineage: Eukaryota > Metazoa > Ctenophora > Tentaculata > Lobata > Bolinopsidae > Mnemiopsis > Mnemiopsis leidyi. The sequence goes on from JH157156.1 coordinate 7,408, forward strand.
AAAACTAAATCTGCTATGTAATGCAGGTTATTTATGTGCAACGCTTCCTTGTAGTTTGTTGCACTATATTTTATCAGTTTCACCTTTAAAATTTTAAACCTTTCCTCAAGTGGCTCAAGTTAAGGAATGACTCTCGTACTGATAGCAAACTAAGGCTGTTAGAAACTGTATTTACAGTAGAGATAGTGATCAATACAGTAGAGATAGTGATTAGGGATACAGTAGAGATAGTGATTAGGGATACAGTAGAGATAGGGATTAGGGATACAGTAGAGATAGGGATTAGGGATACAGTAGAGATAGTGATTAGGGATACAGTAGAGATAGGGATTAGGGATACAGTAGAGATAGGGATACAGTAGAGATAGGGATAACCGAGCATGCAAGTAGTCGTTATACCCCGTTAGTAGCACCCTAAGTGCTGAAGTATCTTGTACCTGACTAAACTTACACTTCTAATTCCAACGTAGGTCTTGGTAAGAACTTCTAATTTTTAATAAAATACTCGCAATATTTCTAAATAACTGGTCATGGTATTGACTAATGTCGCATGGAAGCCCCGGATGTGCACCATGTTTTTTGCAAATGATCCTTATGTTCGATAAGGCTCCCGACCACTTGCTGTAGAAGATACATATTTTCAAAATTGTAATCCCGCTAATTCTCACATTATATAACGCTGCGCAGTTGGAAAATATTTCGAATTCCAGCCAGCAATGAGTCCGTTATGTAATGTGTCAAGTCGTTCTAACTGTAGTCGTTTATCGATACTCGGGATAATTTAGCTCAAGTTTACATACAAGAGTTCTGCATCCCTATATTTCCGCTGCAAGGCAAGCTATAGAACTTTGACAACAGTGCAATCGTCAGCTGTGTAAATAAGGTTCTGTACATTTCTTTTGATGTATGTCCGACCTAAAGTACGAGAGATAATGATTACTGTCGAGTATTCAACCTTTCTATAACAAGATTTCGTACTTACTATGTATTATGATCAATAATTGAATATCTGTAAAAATTAAGTTATTCTGTACTGGTGGATTGTGTCATCATATTGTTCAACAAGGGCATGCGACTTAACGGGTGCAACCTTGTTTTATTACTTAAGACCATGATCATTTATCATTATTATCAAAACCGTGTACCTTGAACCTCAATAATATCAGTATTTTACGGTCTGGTTGCCATCTTCTTGTATTACTCACGATAAACATATTATCAGTAACAAAAATAAACTTTATTCTGAATTGTAAGTACAAAGTTAGCACCGCAATTCACCAGTACAACTACCCCAGCTTTATTCTGATTTGTAAGTACAAAGTTAGCACCACAATTCACCAGTACAATTACCCCAGCTTTATTCTGAATTGTAAGTACAAAGTTAGCACCACAATTTACCAGTACAATTACCCCAGCTTTATTCTGAATTGTAAGTACAAAGTTAGCACCACAATTTACCAGTACAATTACCCCAGCTTTATTCTGAATTGTAAGTACAAAGTTAGCACCACAATTTACCAGTACAATTACCCCAGCTCGCCAGTAAGCAGCAGTCTAGCACACACGGTAACCCAGAGTATCGTACAAGCGATGAATCACACCCCGACCCCAAACAGTAGTAACAACAGTAACAATAACAACAACAACAACAACAATAACAACACTAGCAGGCACTTGCAAGCTCTCAACAGTCAGATAGCTAACAGCAGTCAGAATACCAGCAACGCCAACAATATCATGGTTTGTGTAGCGTAATTTTTACTTAAATATTTATCTAGACTCGTAGTTAAATTAGTTGAATTATTAGTTAAATTTTAGTATAATATGTAGTATACATGTATATCTATATATAACATGTGATTTAATTGTCTTATAATGTAATTGTTAACACAGTTTTAACTGCTAGGTACATCAAATTTAAACATTCGAGTACTCAATTAATGTTAATGAGTTTTTAACATTGGTTACAACCTGACTGTGCAGTTAAATTTAGTAAATTTCTTGTTGGAAATAACTAATCGTACTTCTGTACAATCGATATCTGCTAAATGCAGATCTGTTTTTGAAAACTAGAGTAGTCATTGGTTTCACTATCATTGCTTTCCTAATGCCTTACTATTCCTAATTGGGTGGCAAAACTATCGCTAAAATCGGAAAATCTATTAGTTTATGCTAGCTTTGTCATTTATACCAGTGGGAGGCCTGGCATTAGGTTTCACTTAAATTGACTTCTAATTACCATGGCAACCATTGAACACTGGGCTGCTTGATACAATTATCTCATTATAATAATATAATGACTTGATTTGATAAGTTAAATTCGTAATTAGCATAGCTAATAGATCAAGCGTCTCTTGTTGAGTGTAGGTACCGAACATGATCACGTGATATTGAAATATACCGATCATTATGTGCATATTGTCGTGATAATGGGCTGTATTGTAAATCTCCCGCAGTGACGGGTTATGGTACAGGTACTAATTGATTTGACAATGTTTTAAATTTTAATCCTGATACTTCGAGCGAATACTTATTTCATCGTCAGAGATTTTCGTGTCATGAGTCGTGTACCTTGCATATGCATAATGCTATCCGCTCCGCCATATCACGGCATTACCGCACCCTTACAAGCAAATATTAAATTTTAAGCGATTTACTGGTAGTGGAAGTAAGCGAGATTTAGTAAAAGTTGTCCTGGATCTGAAGTGTCTTTAAAATTACTTCTGTCATCAAAACAGCGGGAGAGAGGGAGAGATCGCATCTTTTAACTTGATGTTTATAACCCAATCTTTTACTCAGTGAACAGTAGTGTTTTGCCATATAAGGGATTTATAAATGAATTAAAACTGTCTTGTGACGTAAAAAAGGTATAAGTTTCACGAAAGAATGGGTGACGCCTGTAGAAATGTTGTGACATTTCTTGAACGGTGTGGTGCGAAAGTGCGCTGATTAAGCTGCTTGCTGAACACGTCAACAGGAACTTGAACTGCTAAATTTGAAGTAGAGTACTACCAGCTTCAAGGACAGTCGGAGGTGCGCAGTTTACCACGCACGTGCTAATTTTACAGTCCCGGAAAAAACTGCACGTGTGGTTAGTGGATCTTGTCCCCGATGTTTGCTGCGTACTCCTCAATGACGTTACCCTGGGATAAATAGATTGTTCAGTAAGGTCTTGTTCAATGTGCTGTATGTTCAGGGCCATTTGTTATTTTCTGGTCTCTTTAAATTGGCTCTACGTGGAGATGAAGTTTATTCCAGGATCGTAGAAAGGGCCTACTTTCTTTTACCTACTTTCATGGTGCATACTTGAGGTACCTACTTGAGGATAGTATCTGCAGACTACGAATGTACCCCGAGTTCCCTCTGCCAGACCGCACCCCACTGCCCGAGTTTCTCTCCAGACAATGCTTGTAAAATGTCCAACCTGAAAAAAGTTTATTGTTAGCCAGCAGACTTTAGTTTTCTCTTACTAGTAATGGAAATTTCGTGACTAGTTAGTAGTCACAAAAAGAGTAGCTGCATAGTGAGCAGTGACAGACTACTCAAGTGTAAACTGACTAATCTAGCAGGGTTGAACGCCTCCTTCTTGTTCGAGTAGTTGAAGAGCGGTTCCTCTGTCTTGTACCACTGAGTAATACACTTCTTTACACAGTGTGCTGCTCCCTGTTTCTCCAACATATCTCGTGTTGTTCTACACAGGTTTTCTCCTGGAGGGTTGAGACAGGGAGTCAGCAGATATCCTAGTTTAGTGGCTGACAGGGAGTCAGCAGATATCCTAGTTTAGTGGCTGACAGGGAGTCAGCAGATATCCTAGTTTAGTGGCTGACAGGGAGTCAGCAGATATCCTAGTCTAGTGGCTGACAGGGAGTCAGCAGATATCCTAGTTTAGTGGCTGACAGCTGGCTTAGGTTTTTAGCTAAAAGGGGAATTTCAGTTTGATTTTATCGACAGGGTTAAGTCACTGCCGCTACAAAAAAAAGGTCCGATCGAGGATGACATAAAGAGCTTTATAATCATGAAGAGTATCTGTTACATGTCCCTCTTACCTACCTTCTATTATATTGTTTGGATCGTGGTCGAAGAATCCTCCCTGCGTTTTTAGCCGATCGTCTTTCACTGCCATCCTCTTAGCGTACTGTTCTGCTGAGTCTATCTGGAGATAGTAGTGTACCACATGGTTACAATAGTACCAACGTCTAATATGGTCACGGTTGTCAGTTATAATTCCATGGCCGTTGCTATAGTTGCGTTACCATGGCTACAGTATCGTGCGTGTTACGGTCATGGTTACAGTCATCTAGCTTACTGCTGGTTACATTGAAATGCTACTGGGTGTTGTCAGTTGTGTAAAGTGAGATCTAGATAGTCAAATTTAACAGTAGAATCTCTTGCCATACTGTTATGTACAGGAAATGAAACTTCTGTTATATTTCATCCTTTATAATAATTCATGACGTCAGACACATTGCCGCAGCTGAGAAGCTACTAAACTCGCGCCGAAAAGGGGACATCCTCAAATAGGAATCTGGCTGATGAGTAAGCGACAGAAAAACAGAAAGTAAATACAAAAAGAAAATAAGGAAACAGAAAACTACCAGTTTCTGAGAAAGACAGAGCGGTGAAGTGTCGTTATGTGAAGCTCGATACAGGTTGTGTGTGTCTAACACGGACTGTGTGAAGGTAGAGTCTGGGTCCCTACACGGATATCCTAACAAATCTACTCCCAGAACTCCGGCCTTGTTGTCAGATAGTAGAGTCAGGAATAGAGCCAGGAATAGAGATAGGTATAGGGCGGGTATGTTCATGTTGCCGAGTAGTTAACGTTGTGTTGCAATAAGACGGGTAACACTGGGGTACGCACTGAAGATGTATAAAATGTGATACCGGGAAGTTAGAGGAATTGTACTTTACTGATATGTCCACGAGAAGGAGTTAAAATCTTGTAGAGTCTAAATAAGTCAAGGTGGTCAGACTACTCACGATAAATATTCTAGGTATGTGTGAGTGGGAAACAGCTTAAGGGGGAATTGCCAAAAACAGGGGTTTGTGGCGTCCAGTGAATCTGACTGTACAGGGTGTTAAAGTACACCTATGGGCATCGAATTCACGCTAAAATAGTGGATTATGAGCATTCCCATTTTTGCAATGGGGCAGAATCTGATTTTTTCAAGAAAACGTAACTTTCTGGGATTAATAGTAAAATGTTCATAACTCAGTCAATTAACATTGTGAAGGGATGAAAATTTCACAGAATTTTGATCAAACCATATTGAAATGGCTACAAAATTTTTATGATGATACGTGGATTATTCATTGCACGGTAATTGTTCAAAGTTGCTTGCCCCAAAAATGTAACTCTTCAAGTCAAATTTGTTTGGAAATTTCCAATGGCCACCGAGAAAACCCTGGGCAATCGAGACTTCTCAAGGTGCTAAAAAAATGGTTTCAGAAAGTTTTTGGTGCTATGGAAAGTCAGTTTCCGCGGAAAGATCAACAAAACTCGGCCAGTTGAAAAGAAAATGGACAATTTTTCNGCCAAATTTCAACTTGAAGACAAACAATTGTTAGAGCCACCTAGAGTTGTCTGCCAGATATAAGGTCATTTTCATAAACATACTTATCTGACCCGGTGTATCGGTTTGGCTTAAATCGGATATCA
>JH157156.1:31419-55357 GCA_000226015.1 Mnemiopsis leidyi
AGAGGGGGCACGGCTCGGATTTTTGATTGCTAACCTCAATTTTTCTCAGTGATGCGAGGAGTTGCTGACCCATTCGGCTGTAACCAAGGTACTCTCAAGCTGAAACGAGTGTTACTCCTCCAATTTTCGACCTATAATGATGAGAGTTAGTTCCTAGGATAGCCTGAACCTTCCTGAAACAGATGAGTATCAAATTTTTCTTGAAATCGAAAATCTGTTTGTTCTGTAGTGCGATGAAGTTGCGAGAGTCGACGCAAACGAAATGACGACGCCACAACTACTAGCATGTGCGCCCTCCGGCGCGGGGGGTGATAATAGTCAAGCTATTTGTACAGAGTGTTAACTAAATCGTTGTACAGTACTTGTACCTCTCTGTGGTTTTGGGAGGACAAATATTGGCCTTGAAAACCGCTTGCATTAGAGGTGCCGCATATACGAGGGCCACACAAATACAAACCCTAGGAGATTGCCTGTGTTACTGATGTTGTTTAGCGACCATAAATCGAAAGTAAGACATTCAGCTTCGGTGTTGAGAAGTGAGAACAGAAAAACTGCTATTCAATTAAATGTTATAATCAACTCATTTGAACCCATTATAATACCTTTCATCGGTTAAATTGTCCAATTTCTAGCCTTCTTAAGCAAATTTCTCGGCCGAAAGGGATGAACAATTCAGTCTTTTAAAACTGCTCACTTCAGAAGGACCGCATACCACAGAAACGCGTAGAAGAGAGATATTACTGTACTTTAGTATTTTCTACTAATAGTCAACAAGGAATTTCAGTCCGCCAAAATCGACAAAATGTCTGAACGTGGATATGGTCAGAGTAATGTCGTCAGTTTGTTATTCCATGACGACAGTTTGGTAGTCCTGGTCAGAATTTGTTGTCATCATGTCGTCACACAGTTTGGTTTCCTCGGTTAGAACTTGTTGTCATCATGTCGTCACGCCTCACCTTTACTTTGTCTTCTGGAGGAAGGAGGCAGGAATCCAGCCCTCTTTCTTACCGATACTTCCGTACCACCAGTCAGCGTTGGAAGTCTGGTCCGTTATGTTCACGACCTGAGGATATAGCTGAGATTAATTAACATTGGCATTTATTTTTGGTTTTTTGAAGTTTTTAATTGAAAACTTTGGATTATCATCATCAATGTAGTACTTTTAAGTTGGTTTCACATTGTCAACATGTATCATCCATAATAATTCAATGAATCGTGATCTCGATAAACTGAAAAAGCAATGACACGTGATCGATGATAACAATCTGGAAATATCAATTCACCCTGGAGGTTAATGACTTAACCGGGTAATTAAATTGAGCCCCAAAAACTTAGTTTGATAATAATTACGTTTATTCAAATTGTCAGTGAAGAATTCAACATCTAAGACATGGTTTGGGGTTAATTTGATGAGAGACATTTTGGGCATCCTGTTTCTGTCCATGGAACGATACTGTCAGTTGAATACCTAGCTATGAGCTTATGGTATGGAATGGGAAATGAGAACAATTTTTGGAAGCTTGTAGAACAATAAATTAAACCTAAGTCGTTACAAGGCTGGTCAAATGGTCTAATGACTTGTTAGAAAATCTTAAAAGAGCCTGTGTTTTGCTTCTAATTCCACAATTTTTCACCTCAGGTGTCCTTCCTACAGTGAGGTATTTATAAACTTATAAAGAGACGCATATAAACGATCTTTAGAAAAATCAAGTATACTCTGCGATGCCTTAACATAATCAGTACCCACACTTCAGGAGCTAACTGATCGTGCTACATATCACTCTACACAGAAGTTTACTGAAGTCTAAACGTCATGAATATACTACAATTGTGAAAAAGTGGACATGAAAATATATAGTGCACATACAATATCAGATATGTAGTCAGATAGCGAGATTTTACACTAAATATAACCAAGAATTCTCCATAACCTTAGCGGAAATAAAAAGAAGACAGTAATCACCATAGTAACGTGTTAACGTTACCTGTCCTTTTTTGGCAGACAGTTCTTGTGCGCCAGCAGCTTTGTAGTCCGAAATGACTTTGAAGTTTTCTGGAGGTTTTACCGCGTTTTCGTCCAGGAGAAACGCGGCGGGGAACCAACCCTGCGAACAAAAAACTTACTGAGAGGCAACTTAAAGTAAAACAGTGAGTTGTATGCATCATGTACTTACTTCTTATTAACTTTTCACTTCAAAACAGGCCACTGTACGTACTGCAGTACTCTGTGTTCTTATAATGACAAGTAGCAACTGCAATATAAAATCAGTGAATTAGCACATGATTGGAATGCATCTCAGTGTTTACAATCCCTCTATCGCGACCGAGTGTTCATCTCACCTGCTTGGCATCCTTCCAGACGTACCACCATTCTTCCTTGTCTTTGTTCGTCACTATCACCTTGTCTCCCACAGATAGAGACATTTGTCCCACCCCGGATGCCTGAACGTTAAACAGCTTGGTACGTGCTGAATGACGTGTCTTATGATGTGTCTTATGGTGTGTCTCATGGTGTGTCTCATGACGTGTTTCATGAGGTGTCTCATGATACATGATGTAGGATGTAGCGAGGAACCTTTTGTATTATTAATGACAAGATGAGAGAAATGCGTTAAGATGTCATAGAGTATAGGCAGGAAATCTAAATTTTCTGCTTAGAAACTGCCCCAAGACAGATCTTAATCAGATTCTACCCTACCTTGTAATCTTCGACTACGACCATCTCATCGCCCTCCGGTATGGAGGCAGGTACGTTCGCTGTATCTGCAATGAGAGTTTAGAGGTCAGTTTAGAGTTAATAGAGATCAGGGCCCCGAACTCTATCTGCAATGAGAGTTTAGAGGTCAGTTTAGAGTTAATAGAGATCAGGGCTCCGAACTCTATCTGCAATGAGAGTTTAGAGGTCAGTTTAGAGTTAATAGAGATCAGGGCTCCGATCCATCTATCAGAGTTTCTATTTTCAGTTTAGAATTTAGAGTTTCGCATCATGCTTTATTCATCTAACAGAGTTTCTGTTTAAAGTTTGGAATTTGGAGTTTCGCATCATGCTGTATCATATTTAGCAATAAGTCTCGTAAGCACTCATTGATCACAAAGGTTAAATAACGAACTTTATATGTAAATGATAGAGAAAGGTATCTTTGGTGAAGGGTCACAAATGTTAACTAGATGAGGAGCTAGAACACAATGCTTTCTGGCTGACATTTGTGACCCCTCCTCAAATACCTTTCTCTACAGACTAATAAATTGAATTTTTCAACTGTTACTGCTCATATTTTAAAGAAGACCATCATTTGTTATCGTAGACGTTTCTATAAGTACCGAACATTTTAATGACAATAAAATTATACACTTTTCACTTTCATATAAAGTAAAAATTAAATATTTTCGCTGAAGAAATCAGAAAATCACTGGATAATTTCAAGTTTAGACTAACAAATGATTATATCATGAAATAAGCTCACAATGCAGTCATTGAGAAAGATCGAATTGTGCGTTATTACTCAGATTGAGAACAGAAATCCATTCTTACATTCACAGCATAATCAAAACTCAAAAAGTAATAGAGCTGATATCAGCAAGAACGGCTTCTACGCGCTGTCTACCGTATCCTTGGTGAGTAAATGCGGCGGTAATCTTCAAGAAAGGGAAAGGGGTGATCCCCGCCCTCTCCAGAGCTCGGTTTAGGAGATCGAATTGATCTAGGAAGCCTTGGTCCTCCCTGTAACCGCCGTACGTACGAGAGTAAAGGATTGTGTCGTTCAGTGGTAGCACTTGAACCTCTGGGTCAGTCGATTCTGGACGGACCGCGTCGTCCTGGTATTTAGCGGGAATGTTAATAGCCATTCGGTCCAGAGCGACTTTGGTAGGATCTTCCGGGTTCAGCCACTTGAACTCGATAACTGGTACGACGAACGCCATTTTTTGGTTCCTGTCGTTATTTTTTCCACTTCGGTAAGCATGGAGACGTTTATAAGCGTCCCTGAATCCCTTAGGAGAGCTCGTGTCGACGGTGGTAAAGATCCAGTAGCCGCGGGGGATGACAGTCTTCTTGAACCCGCACCAACTCGTATTCTCCTGCTGAAATTCAGGACACGGAAACTTCGCACAAATCTGCTCCAGTGGTTTCGCTTTGTGCCGTCTCATGAAGTGGTGTTGACCGTTAGGAGCGGTCACATCGTTCTCCGCGTCCTCGTCGACTAGCACGTTCTGGGGCAGGTTAACGAAGTCCTCACACTCCTCATACCCGTCAGCCTCTGCCCGGGTGTAGTCAGTATCTTCCTTCTCCACATTGTCGAAAAACTGCCGGTACTCGGCCGGCTTGTACCTGTGTGTGGTACCGGTCTGGAGGAGAGCCAGCAACCCTACTAACAGGACCAGTTTTACTGACATCGCTGTAGGTCTGAACATGGAACAATTTAAACAATTAATGGATGGGGAATTTGGTTAATATTAAATAAACCTATGCTGAAAGTGAAAGATAGTGGAAGATAGTGAAAGCCTGACCATTGCTGTGTTCCTACCTATAAACAATATACCTAGTAACAATGTAACAATACCTAGTAACAATACCTAGTAACAATACCTAGTAAAAATTTAACACAGCAAAAGAATAACAACTAATGTTTAAAGAAACAACTGAACCATATAAAAGCTCGACAAATCGTTCAGAGTTTGATAAGGTCCCAAAACGGTAATAAAATAAGTCATGCTTTCGATGCTCCTTAACATAGAGGAATACGGTTATACGCTATTGCAATCTGCAACCAAATTCAAGAAATTAAATTTGGCTGTAAATTAATAAGTCACTGAGCCGTTGGGCACTTTATCAGAAAATAAATCTGGAGGGGTTCGACCGAGACACATTACTTGGTTATCAGTATGTGGCAATTAATATGAAAGCAGTGATTCCTATAAGAACACAGACTTGCCAGCATTATTACGGGTTAATCTTATTTGGCGGTGATTTTGCGATCCGCCTTACGAACTTACGACATAATTACGTCCACGATAATATGAGCTTAAAACCACCCATGTTACATCAACGCTTTTAAAGTTCTCATGACTAATTTGCATTGTATGATTTACATCCTTACAATTCAAAATGTGCAAATTTTGTTTGCGTAAGGACTATTAATGATTACTCTAGCCGCGGCACCCACCGATATGTCTCGAATCAAAATCATATTATATAATTTAAAAATACGCATCTAAGAAGCATCACAGGGAATATGGGAACTTCTGTAATCAAGTCTAAGAGTATAGCAATTGGGCCGTACCCTTACATTCTAGTTAAACGAAATGTGAAACTCCTTTAAAGAATTCTTACTTGGAGCAGGACGTTTGGATCTCATGCTCTTCCTTACTCGTCGGGTCGAAGTTCTCTTGTGTTGGTTGGACCTGGGAACCAGACTCTTCTCACCTGAGAAAAACGTGATGTTATACTTAATTTCTAGCTGACTATTCTCATCTGAGAGAAACGTGATGTTATACTTCATTTCTAGCTGACTCTTTTCATCTGAGAGAAACTTGATTCAGATAACTTAAAGGAATTAAAAAATAAAGTTGGTTAAAAAGTTGGTCCCTAAGTGCTTGCGTGTATCCAAATATCCGAAGCTTATATACTCTCCCTCGTAGTGGACTTCAAAATAGATAAAATGCGATAAACTGCTTGAACATAGTAAACTGCTTATAAGATACGGTGGAAATGTCACAATGTAAATGAAAAATCTGATAAGGGCCATCAAAAATCATTAACTAGATAAAAAAACGGAAAAAATTTAGACAACGAAAAACAGTAAACGGTGTAATTAAAATGACGTCACGAACGCAACATACTTGCTTTCTCAGCTTGTTTAGGATCGACTTGAGGAGGGTTGGACATAAGTTCCTCCATCAACAGTCCCCCTTCAACCTGAACAGATTTGAAATAAAAAAGTAGCCATCATGGGTGAGTTGTTGAGTTAATTTCAATTAACTAAGTTAACTAAGTTAAGGTTACTAAGCTAACTAAGTTAAGGTTACTAAGTTAACTAAGTTAAGGTTACTCAATTAACTAAGTTAAGGTTACTAAGTTAACTAAGTCACGCTAACTAAGTCAGGTTAAGTAAGTTAACTAAGTTAAGTTAACTAAGTTAACTAAGTTAACTAAGTTAACTAAGTTAACTAAGTTAAGTTAACTAAGTTAAGTTAACTAAGTTAAGTGGCAATTCATTGAATAAAAATCAGAGCGAGATTCAAAATCTATTCATATGAATTTGAACCTAATTTAATTGCAATTCTACTCTTTCAAAGTTCTCAAAACCTTTGCTAGAAACTGAGCAGGACCAAGTCCTTTCTTCCCTCCAACAGTGATATACCACCACCCGTCATGTGACATGAGGACCACTGTAGCTATCTCACCTGCAATAATATTATGTGTTAAATATCACGTGACACTGTAGCTATCTCACCTACAATAATACTGTGTTAAATATCACGTGTTAAATATCACGTGACTACTTTTAACATTACCTCGCTCTGCTGCAAATTATTATCAAGTGGACTGGAAGGCGCTGTGGTCTAGCCCACGAGAACTGAGAACTCAAATTATTCAATGATTTTACGTGAGTGATTATATTAATTATTCAATTTTTACATGTCTGATAGCGTAATTAAGTAATTATGTTTAGACTTGATTTTATGTTCAAATTTCTCGCAACAATCAGTGGACGAACCTAGAATATCAGTCAAAACCTACCCTTTGAAAAGGAAACTTCATCCCTGCTCGAGGCTTTGAAGTTCGCGACGCACTGATAAAACGCATCTGAAATCACAAAATCAGCATACATATATCTTAGAGAAGAATTATCCTACGGGAGCATTAAATGAATTGAATTGAAAACCACCTGTGAAACCTAAGTTATAATTACATGGGGGATGTGTTATAATCTTGTTATAAATATGCTACATAAATTATTGATTTAGAAGCTCTTGTTATAAATATGCTACAAAATATTGATTAAGAAGCTCTTGTTATAAATATGCTACAAGAAATATTGAATAAGAAGCCCTTGTGTCTCTCGGATATTTAAACACAAGTACACATAATTTCTGTGACACTCTGCAAAGCGATTATCTCTATCAATTTCAATAGTGATATGGCAAATAACGATAATATTATTATTTTGGTGAAATAACTGCAATGCGTGACAGAGATTCGAAGAAGTTATATGCGCGTCACGCCATGTGGTTAAATATATTTTATTCGACGATTTGAAACCGCGTGTTTAGCTAACTACGCTATCGCGCGTTCCGTGAAATATAAAAAACGCTAACTGTGACACTTGGCACGCCAAGGTGCTGTTGGTTCTGGGACAGTTTTTCTATTTGTATTTGTTACACCTGTACCCAGGCTTTTACAGTTATACTGAAGGGGCTTTTGGAAGATTCTATATCTTTTAACGGAGACCCTCCTCATTTAACCCTCAATCATCAATGACGGTTTCCCGTTCATTTGGCTGAGTCGCCAGTTAAAATCGCTACCACTTTATTCATAGACTTGTCAGTTGTCACTCTTGTAAAAGATGCACAAAATGGAAAACTGCACATTAATTACGTATAATACAATCAGTCGGAGAACATGACGACCGACATGTGACACTTACACACAAAGCTGCAGGCAATGTTTTGATAACAGTGTTTATGAACCATGTTTGTACACATGAAATATTGACTGTAATGTTTATTCAGCCAGCACTCCACATTACACAGACATGAGACACACAGCTACACAGACACATACAGCACAGAATGGAAAAGTGCACAGCATACACAGAACGTCGTTACAAGATGCACGTAACTAAACGGATATATCTACCACTTATACAGAAAAAAACAATGCATAAATGTTGGTTTTGGTAAAACGTTTGGCTTCCAGTTTCAATGCTTTATTTTCAGATGAGCAGAAGTTTCTACTAACACAGCCACACAGACACATACTAAAGTACTCACCTCCATCACAAGGCGTCATGTCTGGCTGTGCGCCGTCAACAGGACGTAGGTAGTTAGCTGGTACCCAGCCAATTCCTCCTGACCACGATATGTACCACCAGCCTGGGATAGTAGGGGTCAGATAAAATAGGAGGAATTTTCTAAAAAATAGAGAATTTCTGTAAAAAGTGGTATTAAATAATCCAGATACATCGTGTTTATTACTTGTAAACATTGTGGCATCGGTACGGAATACCGATATAAAGATCTTGTGCATAACAACGCGTCTCCAAAAGATATGTTCAGTGACATAAGCAAAGATAGGGATGTATGTGACTTTCAACAGATTTAAAATCACGTTGAAATTGACGAATGAGAACAACTTGGCTCCTTATCACAGAATGCTCACATATGGAGCATATTCCCATATTTAAATACCACGTCTCCTTCAATACAACCTGAATAATGCGCAGTCATTTCGTAAATCGAGTCAATTTTACTAAGGACTCGAAATGGTCATAGTCGTCGATCACGTAATTTGTCTCGCAGTTGGCTGCCTCTCATATAAGGGATAAAAGGTCGCATTCGGGAGTTACTAGCCAGGTGATAGGATTGCGATACAAAGTTTAGATAGTTTAGTTTATTCATGCGATTAGTTTTATTACCGTAGTCGTTGGTGTTGACTGACTTACAGGACTCGCGCAAAGTAATTTCACTCTCCTTAGCGTTCAAACCGCTTTAAAGCAAATATTATCATTATGCATTTCAAATCTAATCTAAATTTCACACTTTTAAAAATAATTTTTGAAACTTTGTCGAAGTTTCAAAATTTTATGCAAAACTTTGAGTTGTGCCTTGTAAATCAAATTGCCAAATAATAATTAAAAAAATGAAGAATAATAAAAATGGCAACATTACTAGGTGTCACATTTGGACTTATGAAGTTTTAAAGGGTGGGTAGTCAGGTGGCCATAAACTCGTAATTCCTGAAATAGTAACTAGGAATTCATTCTAATTGGACCACTTCAAATTAGTTTTCACCTAACACAGTTTTAGCTGGTGAGAGACACTGGGCTAGTGTTTCATGTTTTACTGAATTTTTATTATTTTGATTTTATTTTATGTTTATGTCAACTTCACCTAGGTTACCTAAAACTACAAGCGTTGCATTTAAAGTTGAGACTCAATAGCTAAATACATTAACTGATCCACATAGGCAAACAATTTACTCTTCATTCGGACAAAAAATCAAGCATAGCTTAGGGCAGGTTTGACCTAGAAATGTCTGTTTTATCTGCCTTAGATTACATAATATATGTTAATACTGTCCGTCGATAAATTTCAAGGATGAAGATAGCGGCTCCAGTCATACTGTAGTAATGTATGTCGCATAATTTATAAACAGATCCATTTTATCTGTTGCTCCGGTTATGCACAAATTGTTAAACTGTTCGTTAAGATATTTCACAGTACGCAATTACAATGTTTTTAAACAAAATCCCGGCAATCTGAGCCTAGTGAAAATCCTTGCTGTGCAGATCTTTTAAGTAATTCCCTCAGTGAAAAAACTTGGCGTTCTATCAGTAACGTTAACGTAATACGGTTTTCTCTTTAAAAATCTTTTAAAATCGCTGTTGTTTGTTTGGTTATTGGTAAAAATAGGCATTAAGAGACGATTAGTTTAGAGTTCCCAAATTGTAAATAAGAAATAAACGACATCTCAGCAGTCAGCATGTTGTTAACAATAAAAAGTATATTTTTAGTTAATAGTCAGCTCCAGACCTAGTGATGGTTAGAAGCTGTCGTGAAACTAATTTTCGTCTAACTCGCAATATCTAACAGTCTGGGTAAAACACGCCTCATATTTAACAGGTGCACTAATGCACTATATCAATATGCACTAATGCACTATATCAATATGCACTAATGCACGATATCAATATGGTGGACCACTGAGTTCAGGTGAATAATTTGACAACTCATGTTTGATAGCCGAGGCCATGACTCCAACATAACCACATGAGATCTACAAAGTGACTTCCAGTGAAGCCTATCTTGCAAACATCTGCTGTGTGCCCTCAAAACTTTTCTCTTTGTTGTCTTTTCACGTTTTCTTTAATTTCGAAACTCGGTCAAACAAAATAGGGATTATTTTGGGGGTGGGAAGCCAGCGTTTTACCGATCAATAACGTTATTCGGGGGGAGGTTTCGAAAATTCTATTTCACATGCACGGTTCTTTCTACATATTTATCTCACTTGTCAATCCGCAATCGCTAGTTTAAGCGAATTTTCGACACCTCCCTACAAATACAGCTCTCTACAATCAAGTAAGGCCAATCAGTGCTGATCAGAAATGACTTATTTATAATACCTTACGGGGTGTTATATCATATATGTGAGCCAGTACCAAATGCAGAAAATATCCCCCCTTCTATAATTCCAATTAATTTACAAAATCGTCTACTTATCTAACTTATCTAACTCTAACCCTACTTCATCCCCACTGTCCACTTGACGACCGCCTTCCCAGCTTCCCTGATACCACGATAAGCACTTTAGTATCATACTATCATCTTTATACTTTTATAAGACGATATAAGTGGTGAGATAAGTGGTGAGCCGCATATCCATAGTTGTGGCGACTTTTACATGCATTTAAAGTTTTAAGGCGAAATGCCGAAATAATTATCGGGCTGTGAGACAACAGTAATTATCTAAAGATCTAAGCTAACACTTGTCGTCTATTAGTAGCTAAAAATCGATTTATATCCCAGAAAATTGTTAGGTCACATAAAATGGAAATTATTTAATTAACATCCGTGTTTATCTTGAGACCTTAAAACACGTGTCCCATGCAGAAAATAAGTGCGATGCTCAAATTGAATATTGCAAACAGGTAGAAACTTTAAACTTAGATTGGTTTTACAAGTCTGATTATAACATTCCTGGAGTAATCTATAAGTCCTTAGTCGAACTCTCCTTTCCCTCTCTCTGTCTCTTATACGACCACCTTCCCATGAATCCAAGTATCGTGTTTACGAGACAATTTATTTGGCGAGTTTTATAATTTGCGTTAGAGTTATATTGCCATAACTACAGTAAAATTTCACATGCATAAGTTTTTTGAGCCGGGTTTACGCGAGATAATTATAGGACCGTGCGACTACAGTAATTCTAAGATCTGAACGCTATCACTCGTCGTTTATATATATATGTAGCTAAAAATTGTTTCACATCTCAAGAAACTGTTGGATCACCTAAATGCTAAAATGGTAATTACTCAATTAATATCCTTGTTTATCCGGAGCTTTAACTCACGTACCCTCGACACATTAACAAGTACAAGGCTAAGTTTAGGTTAAATAAGGCGTTACATTTTTTTATTGAGCACATGTGATATTTAAATACTTAAGACAAGATTAGTTTTACAATTTTCATATCTGATAATCAAACTACAGAAGTCAGTTACAATCTTCCTCAATAAATGTTCAATCAATACTTTTATGTAAATCTCTCTGAAAACTTAGGCACTTGTGAAAGCTGGTTACAAAGCGAGAATATATTTTCTTATTTTGTTAAATCCTTGCCAACTTAGTGTTCTTCTTGACACTAAAGTAATTAGCGTGGCTACAGGTGCAGCCATATTCCTCATGGAAAACTTAAATGTCGGTTTAAACACAATGGTCTCTAACTGTTTTATTTGCCACGTCCACGCGGTTCACATAATCCCTCCATGTTTTCGTATACAAGTCCTAAATTATTAAACTTTATGCATAGTTTCTACCTCTTTATTGTTTGTGGTATCCTCTTTGTCTTATTGTTGGCCATTAAAGTACTTAAGAGAAAAGACTTAAAGATTTGTGAAATTTTTGGCTTAAAGAGAAACATACATATAGGGCGACAATAGTTTACCATTTCCGGCTTAGCTTTGTCTGCGATAACAAGGAAAACATTTTCATTGTTTATCAGTGGTATGGAATTAATCGGAATAGAATTAACTTAAAGAAATGCACCATGCATACATTTCCAAGTCATTTAACATTTTGCATTGATTTTTGAATTTTGGTATACGTACTTCGTCACTAGTAGTAAATTGTCAAATGGGCTCGTCCATCCCAAGAAGAATAAATATCGCTGTCACATGAAATACTGACCAACGTCTCTGTGTAAGGTCTATAAGGGCGAGGAATATAATTGAGTAATAACTGTTCACCGAGTTCATACAGTATGTCTGACACATCATTTATCTTCTATGTATACAGAGCCGACAAAAGTGTGATTTCCACACCGAAAGACTCTATGTGAGGTCTATAATAGCTTATTGCAACTACTGTCGTCTGTCATTTTACGTTTGTTGAAGTTGTAACTGTCATTTTGGTTAGTAAGGTCAGAACTTAGTCTGATATATTGCAGATATCTTCCTCCATAATTAGTCCCTGTCCCGCATCAGGGTGCGCATTGTCTATTTTTACCGTCCAAAAATCCACATGAGTTATGTCGACAATCGACAGATAACTTTGCCTAAGTCAACCCTTTTTGCCTCACTTTGCCAAGTTTCGATTTCCAAAATGACTAGATCGTTTGATCTAGATGAGTTTAGAATGCCTAATGAAGTGTCCCGCTGGTTTGAACCTCCTGCCCCTAATCTGAATGTCTAGGAAAATTCCCAGAATATTTCATGGTACGTCATTGCTTGCCCTCCGTAAAACATTCAGCACCCATATACACAGCATCTCTTCACATGGCAGAGCATCTCTTCACATGGCAGACACATCATTTACCCGCGTTGCGTACAGCGCAGACAACAGTATGATTTCCACGCAAAATATCAATTGTGGGGTCTAGCTAATTGCGACACTGCAATTACTGTCGGCTGATGCAGTCACAAGTCTCTTGAAATCTTGAAGTTATAATTGTCTCTGTAGTCTGTTGCTCAATTGCTGCAGCTACATTTCAGCTTTCTAAGTTACCACTTTCCTAGAGTAGAATTACCTTTTGTCAGTACTAACCGTCAATATTAAAGTTCAGCTAGGATGTTTACGGATCACAATTACAACCCACATGTTATAATGGAGCGAGAAGAGATGAAACTACCCGGTGGAAACACTGTGGACAAACTCCTGGCTCTCTTTCTGACCGTCTGCGGTCTTATCGGCACTTCTGGCAACTTCATGGCAATCAAGTACTTCCTCTCGACCAGGAGACGAGATCTGGCGGCGGTGCTGTACCTACTGAGTTGCATCTGCGACTTCCTGCTAGGTCTGGTACAGTATCCTGTCGTGGTTGCACTCTTCCTGAGTCGAGCTCCAGGCATGTTCAACAACCTCACATTCTGCAGCACCTGGAACGTCTTCTTCTTTCTCCTCCAGAAAGTTGCTATATTCGTCGTGATGATCCTGAGTGTATCTAGAACGGTAGCCATAGTCTTACCTTTCTACCAGGTCAAGCGAGTTCCTGTCCTGACAGCCGTTCTTCTCTACTCCGTTGCGCTGATAATTAACGATGTTATTGGGGCGACCACGATGGCGAAGTTTTACTACTTGTCTGTAGGATCTTTCTGTGTTCTGCAGCCCACTACAGATGAAGCTAAAGGAGGAGTAACTATCATGCTAGCTCTGACAGTTGCAATTCCTTCTTTCATCACCTTCCTCAGCTTCATCGTCTCCGTGCTGCATTTGACCCGCCTGAAAGCGGTAGCAAGCACTCAGAGCAACAGCAAGGAAGCGTCCTTCACTATTGCTATCTTCACCGGGTGCTTCATACTCTGCAACCTGCCCTACTGCTTGATCCTCGTCCTGGAGAATATCCGTATCACCGCCAATATCCCTTACCCAGGACCGTTCCTAGAGAACGAGATCATGTTCTGGTACGCCTGGCCCATCTCAAGTGTTGTCTTCATCGTCCTCAACTCCGCCATCAACCCCATCCTTTACTACAGACGGATGGCAGGTTTCAGCAAGTGGTGTAGGAAGAGAACGATCTTCTGTACCAGCACAGGAAAACAGAAATCTGGAGGAACCAAGAAAGTTCCAACAATCAAACTGCCACATAGGGACGAGGCGGAATTCAGCAGTATCGATACGGTCAACGTTCAGCCGCTAGCAGTTCAAATACCTAAACATTGAAAACGAATTGGACATCCATCTGCCCAGCAGGGGACAGTACACGAAACATGAGCCAAACAAAGTACTTGTTCTGAAAAAAAGTGTAGCTCAAGAATTGTGTTGGATTCAGGACTCAACAACAAGTACCAGAAAATCTGGGCTGGAATCTTAATTCTCAAGGTTCAGTGAACCTGGTTCACGACAATAAAGATCACGAACGCCAGGACAGTTTGAGTAGCATACTATTTAATTATTTATTTGAACTTCTAGATCTCTCGAGTTTGTATCAAGGTGATTTCGTCACAGCTTAAGTGACAGTTAGATGAATTGAACGTGAAAAATCAGATAAAAAATAAAAGGAAAACACCAGGGGACGAAGTTCCCTAAGACCTTGGAGATTGTGATACTGACTCAGCAAGAGTTTTGCTGCAAGACTTTCGGGAGACTGGAAGTATGCAATATAATGATCATGAACTGTTACAATTTCCTAGCATCGGAACATACGAAATGCCGTGATTTATCAACGGGGCACTTTTTTGCAGATAACATTCAAATTTTCTACAATAAATGTTGTAATTGTTAATTCAAACTGACAGTTATAAGTCTGAAGCTTGACCAAAGAGTTCATAAGAGACAGATGAAACTATGAAGTTGTATTCTCTATCGATCGGAAACTTGGATTATGGCGTTTTTGGTGTTAACTTTAACTGACCCTCATATTATATATGTGATTGTTATGTGCTTTTTCGAATATGTGATTATTTGACTAGAGAAAAATCACTGTGATGATCATTTTAATCTGAGTGGAATGTTCCATTTAATTGCACTGTCTGCTTTGTATCTCATGAAGTCGGAATCCTCCTTTCTCCAATTCTTATTCCCTTTAAATTCCCGACTCCTTTCTTATCTCTGTATGTTAGAAGAGTATTTTAAGACTGACCTGATTCGTTTTTTTCGACGACTTCAACTACTTCACCCGCTACTAGTTTCACACTTTTCTTATCTTTTGGAGCGTAGTCTTCTATTGCTTCGTATTCCTGGAACGTGAGTATAAACCAAAACTGAAGCTCGATTAATTCATTTATGGAAATGGAACACTCTAGTCCTAAATTTAAATGAAGACTTCAAGTGAAGTTCGCACAGGTTTTGCCACACAAAATTCACGATGAAACACAAGACAGTACCTCTAATGCGACCGGACCTCCTATCTCCTCAGCTGCGTTTTTAGTGTCGGCATCATCACTGAGGGAAGTTATGTAGTAAGGATTATGAGATCTTTGAGACTGTCGCAAAGCGGCATTACACAGTGATAACTTCTGGTACGATAGCTGTAAAATTAAATGTTTAAAGGTTGGAAAATGTGTCCAATACCAGAAAATTTTAATGGGAAATGATTTCATCTCTTACTTTAAGGACAACTCACTTCATGTCCTTCATAAACAAAAGATCATCGTCGTTAACGGCAAAAAACTCCTCCATAATTTCACTGGAAATGTACTTAACATCCAGCTTCATAAGGGCTTCCAGATACTCTCTTAGCGATGCCATCCTCTCCTCAGCTACTTTAGCCGTTGTCCTGCTGAGTGCGCTGCCCTCTGAGGTAAAGCTTGGTTTAGGTGATGTGCGGATGCTGGTAACTTGATGGGTTTGTTTACTTTTCCACTGCATGAATGTAGCTTTGAATAGTGGGACTAGTTCGATGAGAAACGTGTTTTCATTACCTTCGAAGAAAAACCGATTCCTGTTTTTTAAATTTTCAGCTTCAGGCCGCAAAATTCTATGAGGTAATACGATCTGATGCAGCTATTTTAATTAGTAAAAGGATACGGCACCGGGGATTCCCAGGCGGTCACCCATCCAAGTACTAACCCAGCCTGCAGTTGCTTAACTTCCGAGATCGAACGAGATCGGGTGTATTCAACCGAGTATGGCCGTATCCAACTGCATTACATTTACACTTGCATAATTCAACACTATGACGTACACAACACAAGCAGCTGAGTACAGAGCAGAGCACGAAAGACTTGACACATCGACCAACTTGGGAGTGGAGGTAACCACCGCGGTTTAGATGTAATCAGTTCCTTGTACGCTTCTATCATGTCGCACTGAAACAGTTAGCTTCCACTCACATTCCCTATTTACGGTCTATAGTCGTGTTGCATTGTAGGAATGTAATAATGTAATACCAGGTATGAACAATTATAAAGAGGCTTTAAAGGTAAGTACTTACGTGCATCTGGAAGAATTCGGAATAACGTCGGTAAATGACGGAAACACTTTTATTTTTCCTTGTCAGCCTCATTACGTAGACCTGCAACAAGTGGAAATACAATAATTGGTTGTTTGAATCCTCCTAACGTAATTATTTTGGCCAAATTATATCGTTGTAGGATAAATCACTACGATGAATTATTCACTTATCTCTGCAGAAAAATCAAAGTGAATGCTCAAGTTTAAAACAATAACCGATTTAATGAGATCACGGTCCTTGAGAAGTAACAATCACTTACATAAAACTTATCAGGATTTTTTATCTTCTTGGTAGCAACGATCGTAGCAGCGACAACTTCATTAATTTCCTTGTCTCCCATTTTCTACTTGGTGAGACATAAGTTATTAAAATGTTGCCATGATGAATCAAATAATCACACTGATATCTATGGCAATGATTTCAAGGCCAATTATGATTTTCGTGGCAATGATTGCAATGGCAATGATCATGAGACAAATGCTTAAACAGCATTTCCTGGAAATTCCTGGAAATTCCTGGAAATTCCTGGAGTCTGTAAATGTTATTTTAGAAGGGAGATTTCTTCAGGGGTGATTTACGATGAACTGAATGAGTCCCTGATACAACCGACAGTAAAACATTTCTAGCTACTCTGCCAGCTTTTATTTCGAGACTGGTTTTTAATTAAAATTCTATTAAATCTACGGAATCTTTAGGTAATCACTTCAAAACTTAGCTTCGAACTTGTGCGACAACTTGTCCACTGTATAATTTTCTATGGACTGGATTATTGCAATGGACTTTTATAAGGCCTACCTGATAGGTATTGCTCTTAAGTGCACGCTTTCTATATGGACCAGGCCTTATGAGGAAGTGGGATTCTGCAAAACCGTTCCTTAAGAATGCCCACTTTCTTCCTGTTAAACAGAGAAGTGAGTTCAAATTAGGTCTGACAGTGTTCAAGTGCCTTAATACTAGAAATATGGCTCCTCAGTACCGCGCTAAATGCATCCAAGTTAGGAATGAACCAATCATATCAAGACATAAAGACTATTTCTCTCGGATATACCTCCTGTTCCCAACCTAAGGCGTACTGAACGCTCCTTCACCTATTGTCCGTCTGAAGTATGGAATAGACTGCCGTATTAACTAAGATCTTGTCCTGAAGATCTGTATTCAAGAGTAAACTTGAATCATTTCTGTTCATTGAAGCATTTGGTGGTTCATAGCTGTGGCAGCTGTAGCTTATGTTGATTTTTGGCTAGGTGATTTCATGATCTATAATATTTATGATGAACTTTAGAGGGTCGCCTTTGATGGCTGTGGTTAAATTATAATAACTTAATTTTGAGCCTCATTTGCCCCTAAAGCAATGAAGCAAGTCCTTCCATATCAATATCACTATTATCATTACGCAGCTAGAACATATTATATAGATACCATTAATATTTACGTAAAAATGTAAAATATTTACATAAAGAACAAAAAATAATAATAATCAAAATATATATTTACGTCAAACGTGTAGCACTTGCTATAGTGTAAATAGCAACGGCCGCACGGATTAACTAAGTAACTATTGTGGGCAACCATCAACCTTAGCATACTTTATTCTTGTGACAAGAAGGTGTCCGGGACTCCAATCGCTCATACCAGAACAACAACAAGACAATAGCTGTTACTGACTAGTTCTATTGAGCGATAGCCCAACATTGAACGTGTCATGGCGAACACCCCGATAAACCTTAACAATATGCAGTATAACCTGGCGCAGTTATTAGTCTTACTATCTTTAGCCGTTATTTTTACTTGTGTTCGTTTTTGTAAACTATCATGGTAACAGTACATAGTGCAGAGTTTATCGTAACAACTATTGATGGGAATCAAGTATGGCCATAGAATGTCTTAGAAATTACAGAGCACAATTTATATGTATGGAGGCCGTTCTGAAAGCACTGCTCCCTTTAAGCCTTCATCGGTTACGGTTAACAAACATGATATCTCTCATGAATCCAATTTCCAAAAATTAAAAGACCTAAATTTGGAGATTGATGGTACTGCAACACGTAGTACTCTGCAGAGTGCTTTGTTAAACACCAGTCTATCTGAAGCTGCCATACTTCCATGAGACTGGCAACAACGTTGATATAGTGTTAGGTTACTCTAGTTCCCTTAGTCTTGTTCCCTTACTCTAGTTCCCTTAGTCTTATTCCCTTTCTCATTCTCCTGCTGTCTTGATATAGTGCTCGGTTACTCTAGTTCCCTTAGTCTTGTTCCCTTTCTCATTTTCCTGCTGTCTTGGCCTTTGTTTTAATTTGTGCGCGAGTTTTTTAGAGTTCTCGTAAAGAAAAAATGCTTCATTTAAAGGTGTTACCTCTCCTTAAGTACACTTCTTCAGATAACTCACCAGCAAGTTTACAGATTTATTTGATAGAACTGAGTCTAAGTCGTCGTTACAAAATGATATTCTGTGTAAAAGCACACAACAAGACCTTAATTTTTTGTTTCCACGAACATATGTGCGATATACACACAAACATTCTGAGAATTTGAAAATGCAGCTAATATACTCATATTACTGCTCCTTCTCCTTTCTTCATGAGGCACTCGTGGATCATAACCTAACAATTGTTCGATGTATAGCAAAGTTTCATTTTGCCCGTTGCTTATTATACCATGTACATAATTCATATCCCCAAGATAAGGAGTTTTGCCATTTACAGTCCTATGTAGTTTGTACTTTAGTAGTTTGATGAGGTTCATATATCACGTGACATAGATGGTTCAGACAAACAGGATCGTCATCACATCACTTTGGTCCTGTCTTTGTTTGGGTTATTGATTTGCTAAGGGCTATCCTCTGACCCAGATCGTAATTACCTACTTGTAAGTACTGGGGAGCTAGGATAATCCAAGTATGTTGCCTTCTTGTTATGCGAAGCTCGAGAAGTTCATCTCCTTGTAAAGAACGATTGTCAAAGCCACATCGTAGCCTGGCAATAACAATTCAAATAATGCCACTCGTTCAAAGTATTGAGTAGTACAGAATCCTCATGTTGCCAGCTATGGCCGTGTGGTTGTCTGGTAAACTCTAACCATAGTCCTGCTTTGTTTTGCGACTTGTACATTGCATTGTATATATGCACAACTGCACCTACACAACCTTGCTCGTCTGCTGCAGTGATGTGCACTTCTCTGCTGAAAGCTTCTAGTTGAGTAGTTGTCGGTTAGGTAAAAAGAACGGCAACTAGAAAGATTTAGGGCCTCATAGCTGACTGCAGGATAACATAATTAAGATATACCTTGAATTAAAGTATACCTGTGTCATTCTGTAATATACATATCCATCCAGCAAACATGTGGTTAATCAGACGAAGGGCATTTTTACCGCAACTTCTTCTCCTTGCAGCAATTATTGTGCTCCTGTTTTTGGTAATTGAGCATCATCAACTTCTTTACGTGAAACCAGACTGCGTACAGGCTTTTACTACAGATCGCAATGATCCGAAACTATATTTGTGAGTTCTTTTGTGCAGAGAATGTTTTACGTTTATAACATTTTAAAATCTATTCTTACAGTCGTGCTTATCAACTCATTTTTCATTAACTAAATCTGAAGCAATGATTAATAGCGACATTAATCACGACATTGGTTACAAAGATTAGTTGATTTTGCCTATATTCAAAATCATGTAATTACCTATAGTTAACTGATATTACACGCAGGGAATTCAATAAATTCAGTAAACGGATTTTTTCAGTGAAACAGATAAAGCTTACAAGACAAGATTAAAATTGCAAGAAAAGATAATATTTGGGGCTCGTTTAAAGAAGCTATCTCAACAAGTATTCAATGAACGAGAGGGTTATAATGAATCTTTTTTGGACTCACTGCCCTTGCAGCGCTATGATATTCGCGATTTCAGGCCAGAACAGTGAGTGGAATAAACCCATAAGGGAAATTTGATAATGAACGAGATAATGACGAGAAATTGCGAAGTACACCACTTGGCAGAATCTGTAGTAGTGCATTTGTAATTTGTTTAACCACTATGGTAAATCTGATTGTTCAAAATTTCTTGTTTTCTCTGAGTAGACTCGAGTCTACTCAGAGAAAAAAAGAAATTTTGAACAATCAGATTCTTCTATGAGACTCAATAATACTTCACGACTACACCACACTATGGTAAAGTAACATAAGAGTGGAAGAGCCGAAGAGGACTTTTATATCCCGATTGCCCTAGAAGCGGTGTTGTTGTTATTCGGAATTCTGGCCTGTACAAATAAAAGTCACAATATCACCATAAGTTATCACTAGGATTCCCCTCATTCTATCCGTGCGAATAGGCAACCAATATAAGTTTGTTAGTGTACTTATTACTAACAATTCCCTTTTAACCAGATGTGTTGGGATCACCTATAAAAATAGTGAAACCAGAATATCAGTTGTAATCAACTTTCACAATGAGTTGCTCTCCCTTCTCCTACGCTCAATTATCTCAGTTCTTAAGTCAATTCCTAAGAAAAATATTCATGAACTGATTCTAATCGACGATGGGAGCAACCTTGACCAACACTGTAAGTCGATACCAACTTTGTCAGGTCGCTAAAATATCGTAATAAGGAAATTTGCAAATTGGAAACACATTAAATTAGTCACGTTCTTTACTCTGATCATGCAAAATAAGAGGAGCTAGGAAAAACGTAAGTTTTAAATTCAACTTATTAGGGTATTATTAAAGTATTATATGAACTACTCATTCTAATCCCATGAAAAATTCAAAAGACAAATATTTCAGTTGACTTATTAGAAGTAGAACCTCTCGTGAGTTTATGGACAGTCAAAGTAAAATACATCAGATTTGAAGAGAACAGGGGTTTGATCTACAGCCGGCGGTTTGGATGTCAAGTTGCTTCTGGTGATGTAAGAAGTTGTGTTATCAAATACAGTGATAGCTAAATCTAATTGATAAAAATACATTTGATATTGAATGTGGGGTTTAGAGATATTTGAAAACCCCGTATTTTCAGGCAGTATTGATTCTTGACAGCCATGTTGAAGTTATTACTGGATTTATAGAACCACTTTTGGATATAATCGACTCTAATTACAAATTTATAGCTGCACCAACATTCGATTTTTGGCATACATTAAACAAAAACAAGGTAAAGTGAAGCTCATTCACATAAAGTATTTTTCTAATTCATACATTTTGCCAATTATAAGCGGCTACCGTATTAAAATCTGCCGTTAAGTAAAAAAGTAAAGCAATTTTACCGTAGCAAATTGATAAATTAAATGTCAGCTTTAAAGATTAGACGACCTAATACAACCAGAAATGCGTTAAGTTTATCGACAGTTTCAAGAAGTTTTAGTTTTACAATTCTAACAAAATATTGAAAATTAGTAACAACTCATTACTCAAGGTCTAAAATCTTAAGTGCTGATGTCTTGTAATAATGATTAGTTCAGCAATACGACGAAAGGCCATTAACTTACTTGCGCGAAACACGGACCAAAGGGAAAGGAATAATAAAATCGTGCAGACAAAATGGCGTGGGGCTCGTGCCAAGACTTAGTGCACGCTGAATACTGCACATATTGGGCGCAATTAACCTGCAATTATCCAGTTTATCGTGTTGAGTGTTTGTGCGACTAAAGTACCTAATACCTATCTACATTAATTGTCTGAATTATCTTTCAACAATTTGTCAAACGATTGCATCTTAACAGCGAACCATAAAATTGTCTGCTAACTAGCCGCAATTTTAGACAGCTATCGCCTATATACGACGTCTTCTTAGCTAGCTGGCGATTTATTTGGCAATTTTGACATTTTCAAAGTTCAAACTTACTAGATTATGCTAAGAAGTGTTCAATCTAATTTTACATCAGGTTTGGACAACAGAAGCACGCATTTTGGCTTTTGATAGATATCTCAACTGGATAAATATTGATAAGGAGAAAGAGGAATATGATATTCAAAAACCATTTAAAACTCCAGCTATATTGGGAGGAGCATTTATAGCAAGCAAAAAGTTTTTACAAGAAATCGATTATTTTGGTCGAGGGATGCAAGGATGGGGTTATGAAAATATCGAACTTGCAATGAAGGTAAGTTACTTTATTCTACCACAGCTCAAACAGGAGTCATTTTGAGACAACAATTATTAAGCTATTAACTACTACTTATTAATAATAATAATAATAATAAATGTAATTTTAACACCGCAATTAAGCAAAAGCTTATACCCAGCAGTGCAATAAAAACTAGAAGAACATCAAAAACAAAAGGAGAAACTAAATTATTGAAGATCACACTGCACAAAACTGCTCATTACCTTTTAAGATTTTTAAAATACTAGAAAAGAAAGTGACAAATGATTAACTTCGATACAATCTTTGAGTTTCACTATCTGAGAGAGTAAAGAGATACGTTTTTAACGATGTTTTAAAAGATGCTAAACTCAAACTGGTAGTAATGTGTAATGGTAGATTGTTATAAAGCCTAGGGCCTATCACACTAAAACTTCTATCTCCATATCTGGAAGAAGCAGAGGGAACTATCAATTTTAAAGTATGACCGTAGTGACAAAATCTGATCATAAAAAATGATCATAAAAAATGATCATAAACAATATTGGTATAAATAGAAATATTCCATGTTGATTAGAAAAATAATCTAATTTGTATACCAAATCACTTATTACTATGGACTAGACTTTGCAACTACACTCCAGTTTGTGATCCCCTAGGATAAATTGTGCACTGTTCCAATAATACTTGGACTTGGTTTGTTATGGGAAGAAAACGATAATATGCATACTTAGACACAAAATGGATTACTTTGATTTGACTTCAATTTGTGCACAATTTGCCTGGAGACCTTGAATGAATTCTTAAATTCAAATTTAAAACATTAAACATTGACATTTAAGTAAGTTCTCCTATGAATGCATATATGTCATTTTAACCTCTTATGTCAAAGGAGGTCTTGAATACAGAATCCAAAATGTTTACATTCATTTTTATGAGAATAATTTTCAGTACTGGATGTGTGGTGGAGAAGTATACTATGTACCATGCTCCAGAGTTCTGCACTATGCCGCAGAGAGGTCACCAATGAATCATGGGGATCGTAAGAAAGCAAAGCATTATTTGCACAATGCAGGACTTATTATAAAGGTAGCCACTAAGCAGTCACATTCTGTGTATATATATATATATTATCATGTCCATGTGGTATCATATACTGATTAGCACAATTATTGAGCAAGCTATCTTTTATCACTAATTTGTTTACAGTTGCTAATTCTCCTCCCTTCTTCAGATGTCTCCCGAGACTACCAATATGCCCAATTATTAAATTGTAATTAAATCAAACAGTCATTATTTGTGCTTATATTTAAAATCTGATTAACTAAGTTGAAGCCTTTCAGTCATACTTTTCTGAAGATGTGTTTAATGACTATGATTTACATTATAATGTGTCTAAAGATGTACAAGAGCACATTAATGAAGTAGAGGCTAATAAAGATGTTTTGCAAAGAAATAAGTGTCAACGAGATTACAGGTAAAGATGTAATAGTTAGTAGGATAATCTTAAACCAATGCTCGTTGGTCCTCTA